>CAUJNA010003299.1:100000-210000 GCA_963377175.1 Effrenium voratum | reverse complement strand
TGTATGTACGTATGTATGTATGTATGTATGTATGTGTGCATGCATGCATGCATGCATGCATGCTTACACACATGTATGCATGTATGTACGTATGTATGTAATGTATGTATGTATGTAATGTCAGGTAATGTCATGTGTAATGTGTTGTAATGTAATGTACTGTAATGTATGTATGTATGATTGTATCCTTGCACTTCCCCTTTGCTCCGGAGTATTTCCCGCAAAAAAAACACGGTTTTCCAGCGTTTTCGCAAAGAGGACGTCCAAAAACATTGAGTTTTTCCAGATTTTCGGCAAAAGGATGCAGGAAGCCCAAGCCAGCAAAAAAGCCGGCAGGGGGAATCGAGCCTGGGACCCCTGTTTTGCGACACCGGCTCCCCGAAGACTACGTTTAGTGGAACGTCATCAAATTGCCGCGCGGTACGTGGGGGACCCCCCCCCCTCCCCCCCAAAAACCTACGTAATAGACGTCGGGCGGGGGGGGGTTAGGGGGGGGGTTATCCTCTATCCTCTAGTAAGTATCCGACACGCCGAGCAATGTCGGCGGATATTGGGAGCCTTGCAGTTTGTGTTAGGGCAAAGTTCGCCTTGGAACTAGCCATCAAATTTGGGAAAAGCGCGTTGCGTTTTGCAACTGCGGAGGTGGCAGACAACGCCCACCCGGACTCCAGCCTTCCCACACGCAGCCGTGCGCGTCCAGACCCTTTTGTGCCTCGGATGCATTGAGGTCCAGGACATGTCCCATATTCCCAAGAGGGGCGAATCACTTGAAGACAAGAATCGAGATGTTTCGGCTGATGGACACCCTCCCTCATAGAGGACGGAGGAGAAGTAGGGTCCGTCCTGGCAAAAAGTGGTGGCCGTCTCCTGAGTCCTCCCAAACCCACCACAGACTACCAGTCGGTTTGTCAGTTGCACTGGCTTTATCTCAGGGACCCCTTGAATTTCAGTGCGACCCGCACATGTCGGATCCGAGTTTCAACTTGCTGGTTCGATCGGCAGGGAATGCGTTGGAATGACTCCAAGAAAAGCCATCCCCCATGGTTTCCTTAAAGCGGATCCCTACTAGGCTCATTCCGAAACCCTGGGTCATTCCTACTGAGCACCAGCAAGTCAAAACGCACCATGGAATCTCCCCCGCTATGTTTCGTTTCAAAGCGGGTCAATCCACGTGTTGGCTAGGCCGGAAGCCGGGAAGGGAATCAGAGACCAGCAAGTGGAGGTTTTCCGCTCCTGGCAGGCCAACCCCCTTCGATTCCTCGCGCGTGCGCTTAAAACAAGAGGCATTTGCTTGCATGGTAGCCCAGAGGTCCCAAGGGACTCCATCCACTTGTTAACTCGTGCAACTGAAGAAGAAAAAAAAGCGATCGCAACGTGGCTCCCCATCGGCAACGGTGCCCCGGCTCGCCGGAGCGAGCTCTCGGAACCCGATCGCAGAGGTTACAGGCCAATGGACGTGTAGGTGTGAAAAGCAAGAACAGTGATGGATGGAAAAGCATGGGGTAAATGGGAAAGTCTTTAAAGTTGCTGGTTGTTGGGGTAAAGTGGATGGAAAAAAAGCAACGATCGCAACTGGCGATCGCAACTTGGTTCCAGGGGGGTTCCGGCACGGCAAGGCGCTGGCCCCTGACTCTTTGCAGCTGGGCTTGTCCACGCTTTCGCACAGCTCCGCCCGCCCGGGTTCGTCCTGGTCGCGGCTTGGCCATGAGAGCGGAGACCGGGAAGACCCGTGTGGATCCTCAAATGGGGGGGGCCTCTCTCATTTCCACTTTGGGATTCATAGTCATTCATTCCCTCCCACCCTCCAGCATGGGGTTCTAGACCTAAACCGCCCTGGCTTTTGGCTGTTAAACGAAGTTGCCCAGATCAACACTGATACTTCTGTCGGGATTCACCTTGCATGTGCCCCTGATCTCCACCCGAGGAGAGGGTCACCCTCAGAGCGAGTTGTAACCGGAAATATTCTGGCAGTTGCTCAGATTGACGTACCCACAAATCCATCATCGTATGCTCTTGGTCGTCCAAGCACCTGTGACTCTGTTCGTTGGGATCAACGGCGGAAAGCATCAATTTGGAGATTTACACTGTCTTCCGAGTTCCCAGAGCAGGCAATACCTAAAACCCAGAACCGACCGCCCGACATATTTGTTGTAAAACCCACCAAAGCTCATAACATGTACCTGGAGTCTCCATGACCCTTAAAAAATGGGGTCATTACCCAGAATTGAGGGGTTCTGACCCCTTTTTTCTCGGGGTCATGGAGACTCTTGGTACCGGCTTTTTAAAAGGTCAAAGAGGCTGCAGGAGGTGATGCGAATCCGTGTTCGTAACTTTGTCCTCGGGCGATCCTCCCTTGAGAAAGTGGTGACCTTGATTGCGAGGCCGGTGCCAATCAACTTGTGCAGTAGCTTGGTGGCTCCCAGCCATCCGGTTCATTAGGATATCTTAGGATCTTGTAGGATTTTAGTGTTTTGTGGGGGGTCCCATTTAACCCACAAAAGGAAAAGCTTTTATCCGGGTATCTGAGGGCAGCGTAGGTAGGATTTGCGCGCCATCTCACCCCCAAGTCGAGCGCCCAATTCTGCAGCAGGAGGGTTTTCCACAACACAAGGAGTCAGAGGGCTAAAGGGCACTTTGCCAAACCAAGGTCCCCTGTTTTTGGTAGGTTCTTCAGGAAAACTCAAGTTGTTGGCGGAGTTCCCATCTTCCTCATGTCCGCAAATCACATGGGACCAACAAAAAGAGGGCTGTGGGGTTCCCCAAAAGTTGGATCCGCATTGGCAGCTCGACTCACCGAGGTTGTTCGGAGCCTATCGCCTGGGCTCCACCATGCCTGCTTTGGACTTTGCAGAGTTTGAGCCTCCGTTGCTCTTGCAGTCCCTTTCGCGCTCGGAGGTGTCCCTGCCCATTTCGGACTTCTTCCACTCAGAGTTTCCCATGTCGCCTCGGCAGCACGGACATACGGGTTCCAGCTCTTCGGTCTTCTCTTTTGCGCGCTTGGAGCTGATGTTGGCGGTCTTGGACCTTGCGAGCCCCAGCCTGTCCACTTCCCCGAGGTCCATGGCGCGTTTGGACTCGCCGCTGTTCACACCCGACCTTTTGAAGCTGGAGGTCTTGTTGCTTTTAAGGACCTCCGCGCGCTTAGACCTGTCCTTGCCCGTGATCGGCCTGGCAAAGGCGGGCTTGGTGTCCTTTCTGCCGGTGGCTTCCTCCGTTTGGCCCGGTTCGTTCATGCTCTTGAGGAGCCTCGCGTGCATGGGGGCTTCAGTGCTGGTCTTCGACTATCTGATGTTGGGCTTCACCATGTCTTCGCAAAGCTCGGGCTGCTTTGAATCTTCCTCCTTGATCTCGAGAAGTTTGCAGATGGGTCTTTTGCTGCTGGTCTTGGACTATGTCTTATCAGGCTTTTTGCTGTTATTGAGGTCTTTTGCGCGCATGGGCTTCGCTGCATCCGCCCCAGATTTCTTGCATATGGGCCCGGCGACGCCAACCCAAACCTTCTTCCGCACCGGTTTGGCCTTGTTGGCCTACGGCAAGTTCAGCTCCGGGCTGAGCAGCGTCCCGGTCCTCGATAGAGTGTACTTCGACCCTTTCTTGCCGGTGCAAAGTCTTGCGTGTATCGGGTCTGCGTCGCTGGTCTTAGACTTCCTGCACCTTGGCCCCTTGCCTTTGCTGCGCAGTTCCACTCGCTTGGCCAGCACGTTTCCGGTCTTTGGCATGAACCGCTTGGAGGTGCCGCCCTTGGCTCTGACGCATGCCACCTTTGGCCTGACTGTCTCCTTGCGCTCGTGTGCCTGTCCCGACTCCGCCGTGTCAGCCCTGGACCTTTTGCGCTTGGGCTTCTTTCTTCCGGCGCGGAATCCTGGGCGCTTGGGCTCCACATCTTTGGCCTCCAGCGGCTCAAGACTGGGCTTCTTCCTGCCGCTGCTGGACTTTGCGCCGCCCGACCCCACGCTTTTGGCGCGGCACCTTGCACGGCCAGAAGCCGCTCCGCCCATTTGCAGCTTCGAGGCGTTGGGACTTTCGCCGCTGCCCAGGCCACTCGGACGTTTCGGATCCGCGCTGGCCACCTTTAGCAGGATGCGCGTGGCACCTGCATCGCTGGTTTCGGACCTCAGCTACCCGGAAGCTTCAGCTTCCCCCCGCAGCATGGCACACCCAGCCTCGACGATGTTTGCCCTGAGCTGCGTGGCCTTGGGATCGCTTTTGTCCTTGCGGACGTCGGGGTGTTTGGATGCTGCTGTGTTCTTGATGGCCAGGCAGCATCTCGAAGTCTTGTTGCTTGCTTCGGATCTCTCTTGCTTGGACAGTTCCACCTCAACCCGCAGCTTCGCCACCCTGGGAGCTTTGCTGCCTGTTCCCAACCACGCGCGCCCGGGTGCTTCACCACCCTTGCGAGGCGCTTTATGGCCTGGACTCCTTGTGCCGGCGCCACGAAGCCTGCATTTGGAGGCCTCGCCCTTTGCTTTGGACCGCGCTGGCTCTGGTGCCGCTCTCTCCTTGCGGTCCTTTGCCCACATTGGCCCCGCCGCGTCGCCTTCGGACTCTCTGCGGCCGGGTAGCTCTATGCCTTTGCGAGGGCACTCCCGCCCAGGCCTGGCCACGTTCGCCTGCCACCTGCTGCGCATGGGCCCGCCGCTCTTTCCCTCGGATGGTCTCATGGCAGGCTCCAGCCTCGCGCTTCGGAGCTTCAGCCGCCCAGGCAGCTCCGTGCCTGCGCTGGACTTTGCGCACCTGGAGCTGTCCACGCCTCTGCGGTCCCTCGCGTGGACGGGGTCGTTGTCTTTGGTGCTGGACCTTCTTCGTCTGGACCCGAGCATGCCGGCGCGAAGCTCTGCCTTGGCTGAATCTGCGCCCTTGGCCCTGGATTACAGCGATATTGGCTCTGCGTCACCTGTCAGGCAGCACACTCGCCCTGGCCTGTTGACTCCGACCTTCGGCTTCGCTCGCCTCGGCTCCGTGTTCTCGCTGCCGCCGATTGACAGAACACTCACTGGCTCGGCCACTTCCATCCGCAGCCTCGCACGAATGGGCTCGCCGGCGTCCGCTGCGGATACGGCACTTTTAGGCCTTTCGCTGCCTCTGAGGTCCGTGTCTCGGTGTGGCTCCAGCACGCCTGCTTCGAATACCGCGCATCCTGGGCTGTCGGCTTCTTCACGGGCCCATGCGCGGGTGGGCTTCACCTTGCCCGCACTAGGCCGCATGCGCCTGGACGCTTCCGTGCCTCCTGTGGACATTGCGAATGCTGGGCCAGCTCTATTGTTGAAGTCACCTGCTCGCCTTGAGTTCTCGGCATTTGTGCTGCTTCTCGCGAATGTGGGCAGCGCCTTGCTCCCACAAAACTCTGCAAGGGCCGGCAGCTGCGCGTCCATATTCGGCATGCTGCGGTCAGGGTTCATGTCCTCACTCTCGGTGGTGGACTCGGCTTTCTTGGGCTTCTTGGTGTTCTTGCAGTCCAGTGCTCAACTTGGATTGGCCATCCCTGCGATGGACTTCGGCTTGGTGGGCCCCTTGTTGCCGTTGAGATCACTTGCACGTGCTGGCTTTGTCCCGCCGGCTTGCGACACCGCGCACCCGGACTTGCCCTCGCCACTCCGGGAATCTGCTTGTCCTGGCAGCGTGGCGCCCACCATTCAAACTCTGCGCCTGGGATCAAGCCTGCTGGTGGTTGATGGCGTGCATCTTGGCAGCTTCCTGTTGTTGCGGAGCCCCTTGCAACTGGGCCTGTGTCTGCCACTGATGAACCACAATCGCTTGGACTTGGCTCTGCCTCTGCAAGGCCATTTGCGTCTTGAGCTCCTACTGCTGGTGGTGGGATTGGCGTGCTTGGGATCCTGCTTCAAGCTGTCAGTCGCCGAGATGATGCAACTAGGTTTCTTCGCTTTGCCGAGGAGTTATGCCCAGTTGGATGTGCCTATGCCTGCCTTAGACTATTTGCAGTTGGGAAGCTGCATGTTGCCGAGGACATGTTTACATATGGGGAGTCATGCATCAGTGTGTGGTTTGACACGCCTTGGTTCCATCTTCCCACTTTTGGTGATCGGCGTTGCACATTTTGGCTTGGCCCCATTTTTGCATTCCTCCGCTCGTGTGGGCTCGGCGATATTGGTGTTTGACTCCACCATGCCGGGTTTGCCTGCTCTGCTGCGGTGCGTGGCTTAAGCCGGTTCTCCTCCATTGAGTTTGGGCGCAGTGAGGGCTGGAGCCTCCGTGCCCTTACCGGATTTCGGCATTTGCGGCGCCCCGCTTTTCCTGCAAAGCCTTCAATGCTCGGGCGCTTTAGCGCCCGCACTCGCATATGCGCGCATGGGCTTGCCGCTCCTTGTGCGATCTTTCGGGAGTCCAGGCAGCAGCTGCTCGGTGATTGGCTTGGCACGCACTGGCAAAGGCGTGTTCTCTTTGCCGGTGACGGAAAACCTTCAGTTGGGCCTTGCGATGCCGCTGAGGGCCTTCTTCCAGCTTAGCAGCCCCATGTTGGTCCTAGAATACTTGAGCGTGGGCTTCCTCCTGCCGACTCGCAGTCACACCCGGCCTAGCTCAGCACCACCTGCCTTTGACTTCCTGCATATGGGTTTGTTCATGCCCCCCAGAAGAAGCACTCGCGTGAGTGTGGCCATACTCGCATTTGGCCGTGGGCGCTTGGGTTTTGCCCCGGCCGCCTTGGATGCTTGCCGCACCGGCCTTCCCTCGCCCACACGAAGTTTCGCTCAGTTGGCCTCATCGGCGTTGGCGCCGGACCCCGCGAACCTGGGCTCCCCGGCTCCTGCACGGTCCTTCGGGCGGCTAGGTGTTCCGCTCTCCACCCATGGGATGTACCGCGCGGGATCCATTTTCTCGCCCCCGGTGGCTGACACCAGCCTGCCTGGCCCTTCGCTGTCCGCGCGGTCTCGCGCGCGCCCGGGCTCCTCAACGCCGATGATTGGCTGTGCCACCCCCAGCTCCTCCTTGCCGCCTCGCAGCTGGGCCAAAGTCGGCTCCACTGCCTCAGCCTTGGGCATCGCCAACCTTGGATTCGTGTCCTCGCCGCCTGCGCCGGACGTGTCTGTCACGGGCTCCTTGCTGTTCCCCAGGTCACCTGCTCGCATGGGCTCCGCGGTCTCCGTGCCTGCTGGAAATCAACTTGGCTCGAGCTCGTCCCCAAGAGTGGTCACACGCCCGGCGAGCTCGTCATTAGTTGTGGGGGTCGCAAGATTTGGAGTGATCTTGCCAGTGTTGGATGTCACTTCCCTTGGTTCGTCACTGCCGCTGCGATCCCTCATGCAAATGGCCTTCTCCATCCTCACCTGCGATTTTGTCAAACCTGGCAGCCCCCTCTTGGTCCGTAGCCTTGCGCGCATTGGCTTTAGCGTGCTGGCAGTGGGTATGGCCCGCCTAGGCAGTGTCTTTAGCCTGTCGGTGGTTGAGCTCACTCGTTTCGGCCCAGCGCCCTCACTCAGAGCCTTTGCCCAGCTTGCGTTGACCGCTTCGGTATTCGGCCACATCAGCTCGGGCGCAGTTCTGCCGGTGAGGTCCTCTACCCGTCTTGCATCTCCGTCGCCTGTCTTCGGCTTGACCCGTTTGGGCTTGGTCTTCTCCCTGCCGTTGGTGGACAACGTGCACCTGGAGCCAGCCACGTCGCTTCATTCTTTCATCCACCTGGGTCCGGCCATGTCGACCCTCGAATCGGCAAAGCCAGGGCCATTGGCTTCTGTGCACAGCTCCGCATGTATCGAGCTCTCTCCTTCAGCCTTTGACCCTTCCATGGTAGGCAGCGTGGTGTTTCTGCAGTCCCATGCATGTTTGGCTTCCTCTGCTTCAGCCTGCGGCATCGCGTGTGCGGGCTTCATTTTCTTGCTGCCTGTGCTGGGCATTTCGCACTTGGGCCTGCCGCTTTTGACCCGGTCTTCTGCTTGCACGGGCTTTCTGATGTTCGCTACGGACCTTGCAGCTATTGGCCTTTCGCCCTTCTTACGCAGCCTTGGCCGCTCCGGCATGTTGACGTCAGTCTTGGATATGACGCATGCAGGGCTCACGTCGCCGCTTCGCAGTATGGCACGCATGGATGCGCCGGCGTTGGTGATGGGCTTGGGTTGTTTGGGCTTGGTGTTCTTGCTGCCGGTGGCTGAGGCTACCAGCCTCGGCTCCTTGATGCCTCCCAGGGCGCTCTCGCGACCCAGCTCCGCCGTGCTTGCCCCGGACCTTTTGCACACGGAGGCCTCCATGTTCATGAGGGGTCCAGCACAGCTAGGCTTCAGGCTCAGCATGTGCAGCGCATCTAGCATGGGAAGCACTTTGCCGGTGATGGACCACGTGCCATCGGACTCCATTATGCCAATAAGATCCCTTGCCCACATGCCTTCTGCACTCTTTGCCTTTGGGATCTGTGACATCGGATCTTCCTTGGCTTTGCGGCAGCATGCTTGTCCGAGCGCTTCAGCCTCGATCTCCGGCATGACCAGGCTAGGCTTCATTTTCAGCCTGCCAGTGGTTGAGCAAATGCACTTGGGCGCTTTTGCTTCTTTGCGGTCCTTCGCTTGCTCTGGCTCGTTGCTTTCGGCGCCAGACCGCGCACACCCCGAAGCTCCGCCGCCTCCGCGCGGCTCTGGTCACCTTGGCTTGCCGCTGCCTGTGGCTGGCTTGAGTCGAGCGGGGTCTGTGTCCACGCTGCCGGCGGCGGAGCTCGTCACTCTGGGCTTGGCGTTGCCTGTGCGCACCATGTGCCGCCTGGGGCCCAGCCTGTTTGCTTCGGATGTGAGCCACTCAGGGCTTCCGCCTTCGGCCAGAGCGGCCACTCACCTAGGCAGCGCCTCATTCACTTTGGGCCGGGCACGACCAGGCCTGCCATGCTCAGCTCTTGGCAACGCCCTTGTTGGACTCCCGCCGCCCATGCGGAGCTTTGTGCAGTTGGAAGCGTTCCCGTCAGCTCCGCCGCATGCAGTTCCTGGCCCCGCCCTGTCTGCACGGTCCATGTGTAACCTTGAGCCCTCCGTGCCTTCTTTCGGCATGGCGCACATGGGCAGTGTTTTTGCCCTGCCGGTGATGACCGCAGTGCACTTGGGGCCACTCATGCCAATGAGGAGTTGCTTTCACCTGGGGAGTGCTTCATTGGCCTTGGACTTTCTGCATTCGGGCTTTCCGCCCTTGGCGCAAAATTACGCATGCTTGGGTTCCCCGGCACTCATCATGGGTGTCAGTAGACTTGGCCTCGTGTTCGTTTTGCCTGTAACTGATGTTGCCACTTTGGGCCTGGTTCCGCCAGCTCGATCGCTTGCTTGTGCTGCTTCAGCGGTCTTTGTCTTGGATTGTAGCACCACGGGCTTTGCGTCGCCGACCAAGAACCACGCGTGCGCTGGCTCCGCCTCCTCAATCCTTGGCAGTGCCCGCCTAGGCTTCAGCACGTCAGCTTGTGGTGCCGTGACCATGGGCTCCACGCCAGCTCCGCGGTCCTTGGCTCGCTCGGGCCTCGCGGCCTTGGTGCCCAGCTCTGCAACTTTGAGCTCGGCGACTTCCACTCGCAGCTCCGGGCGCGTGGGCTTCTTGGCACCCGCCTTGGGACTGCAGCGTTTGGGCTTGGTGTTCTCGCTGTCAGTGTCGGAATGCACCACCCCGGGCTTCTCGCTACCTGCACGGAGCTCTTCGCAAATAGGCCTCGCCATGTCAGTGCTGGACTTCCTGCACTTGGGCAGTTTCCTGCCGGCGAGGAGTCATTCCTGATCGGGCTTCAGCGCGCCTTCCGTCGGCATGATGTGCTTCGGCTTTCTGTATTCCCTGTCAATCGTGGAGCATTTGCATGCAGAGTCCACGTTGTCAGTGAGGTCTCTTGCTCACCCAGGCAGCGCCTCATCGGCCCTTGACTCCTTGCACCCAGACCTGTCCATATCCGCACACAGCTTCACTGGCCCAAGCTCTCCGTCGCTCATCTTCCACTCGACTCGCCCTGGCTCGTCTTCACCGGCCGCAGACTTCGCCCATTTTGCCCCGGCGCTGTTTGTGCGCAGCTCGGCGCGTCTCGGCTCCACTCCACCAGTGCTGGACTCCGGGTGCGTGAGCCCCTCGTCGTCGCCCCGAAGCTTTTCATGCGCGAGTTCTCCGGCGTCGGTCATGGGCATGGCGGCAATGGGGCCAGTGTTCTTGCCACCGCTCATCGATTACAGCCATACTGGATCTGTCATGCCCTTGAGGTCTTGCGCCCACTCAGGACCTTGCGCCTTTGTGCCTGGCCTTTCCCAACTCGGGCCCACGATGTCGTCGCAATCCCTCGGGCGCCCAGCACCTTTTGCGCCGGCCTCTGAGTTGGCACGTTCGAGCTTCACCTTATTCTTGCGGAACATGGCACGCCTGGGTTTGGCCGTCTCCGCGACCCAAAGCGTGCAGCTCGGCTTGTCTTTGCCTACTGTGGACTTTTCGGCCTTGGGACCGGCACCCTTGATCCGCAGCTCCACTTGTCTGGGCCTTTCGACTTCAGTCCCGGAGTCTGCAAGCTCAGAAGCGGCCACGTCGCCGCACAGCTTCGGCCGCCTGGGCTCCAGCTCGTCCGCCTTGGGCCTGGCACGCCCGGGCCTTGTCTTCGCCATGCCGGTGCCGAGCTGCGCGACGCTGGGGTCACCTTCGCCCATGCGCAGCTTGGCTTGTCTCGGCTCACCGGCTCCGGCGCCTGGCTTTGGCCATCTGGGATTGTGCCTGTCTCTGCAGGCAGCCGCGCGACTGGGCTTGTGCCCGCCAGCCTTTGGCTTTGCCAAGATGAATTATGCTCAATCCATGCCTGTGGTCAACTTTGTCACGCTTGGCCCGCAGCTATCTGTCCGGAGCTTCTTAAGGCTAGGCTTGCCACTGCCTGCAGCAGGCCTGACCTACCTGGGCCCATCCTTCTTGCTGCACAGCCGGGCCCGCTTAGGAGCAGCGCTGCTGGCTATGGGCCGTGCCAGGATAGAACCCACTCAGCCGACCGCGGACTTCGGACTGGCAGACTCGCCGCTGCCTTTGCAAAGCCTCGCACGCTCAGGCTTTGCTTTCTCGGCTTTTAGCCTGGCAGAGATTGGTTTGTCTCTGGCAACTCGCAGCTTTAATCGACCTAGCTCTTCAACATCCCCTGTTGGCCTTTCTCGCCCTGGTTTCGTTTCCTCGCCCTTGGTTGCGGACGCCGCCTGCTTAGGTTTTAGCCCGCCACTGCAAAGCCCCACTCGTGCAAGCTCCTGCGTGTCCACCTTGGACTACTTGCGGCTGGGCTCCTTTCCGCCGCCGCGCTCTGCCGCGCGCCCTGGCTTCACAGCGCCCGCCTTCGGCTTGAGCAGCACCGGCTCCATCTCCTCGCCCTCTGTGATAGACAGCTGCACCGCAGGTTTCTCCCTTCCCGTCAGATCCTTTGCTCGCTTGGGGCTTTTGCCTGCGGCTCCCAACTTTGTGAGCTCAGGGCCTTTGGTGTTTGTGAGGTCTTCTGCCCAACCAAGCGCCCCTTCGCCAGTGCCAGGCTCGGTGTGCGGCAGATCTTTGCTGATTCTGAACTTCGCGCACATGGGGCTTCCAACGCCCTTGCGAAGCTTGGTGCGCTTAGACCTCTTGACGTTGATGGTTGCCATGTCTAAGGTAGGCTCACTCACATCTCTTCAATCTCCCGGATGTGTAGGATTCTCGGCGCTTTTGTGTGGCATGGCGAGTTTGGGTTCTGTGTTCTTGCTGCCGGCCATTGAGGCAGCACACTTGGGCCCCTTTTTGCCGTTGCGCTCGGTGGCCCACCTTGGTCCAGTTCCTTCCGTGCTGGACTTTCTGCACTTGGGCCTGTTTTCGCCTGCGCGTGGGTGCGCCCGCATGGGTCTTCTTCCGCCCACGTTCGGTTTGGTGCGTGCTGGCTCCGTGTTCGCGCCTTCGGTGGCGGATGTCGCCGCTTTGGGCGCAGCGTTGCCGTCCCGGAGCTTTGCGCGCCCAGAGTCAGCAGCTTCAGCGGTGGGCTTCGGACGGCCCGGGCTTTCGCTGGCGCCCCGCAGCTTTGCTCGCTGCGATGCCTCTCTGCCCGCCCCGAGCAGCGCCTCGCCGGGCTCCTCCACGCTGGCCGCGGAGTGGGCCAATCTGGGCTCACCATCGTTGATTCGAAGCCTCACCCAGCTGGAACTGGCGCTGCTGGCGTTGACCCTCTCTGGGGTAGGTAGCCCTATGCCTTTGCACAGCTCCTTGCAAGCCGGGTCTCCTGTATCCGTTTGCGGCGCAGTGCACGTTGGCTCGCTGTCCTCTCTGTCCGTGTTGGATTGCACGCATGTTGAGCTTTCAACGCCTGCCCGCAGCTTTGCCTGCTTGGACTCTTTGCCGCCCGTGCTGGACTTCCTGACCTTAGGTAGCGCGACATCCCTGCGCGGACTTGCTTGGTCTGGCAGCACAATGTCGATTTTTAGCCACTTCCGAGTGGGTTTCACAATGTTGTACTTGGATACTGCTTCGGCAGGTGCTTCCCCCTTCTTGCGGAGCTTCGCGCATGTGGGCTTGGTAGCGCCCGTTTCCGGCTTCGCGCAGCTGGAGTCGGCCCTGCCTGCGCGCTCCTTCGCCAGGCCTGGGCTTTCGATGCCTCCCTCTGGCCTGAGTTGCCTAGGCCTCTGCTTCCCGCTGCCCGTGTTGGACGTCACCCGTCCGGGCAGTGCCTCGTTGCCTCGCAGCCTCACTTGCCTCGGCAGCTTGATGCCCGCCTGCGGCTTCGCCGAGCTCGGCCCCTCCTTGCTTCTGCGCTCCATGGTTCAACTTGGCTCTTCCGTGCCAGTGTCTAGCCTAGCACGCCTGGAATTGGTCTCCTCACCCTTGGTGGCGGATAGTGCTCTGCTCGGCCCTTTGGTGCCACTCAGGAGTCCCGTTCGCACGGACCTCGCAGCTCCACCCTCAGACTTCTCCTCCTTGGACTTTGCGCCTTCCCTCCGCTCCTCTTCTCGCCTGGGCGCCGGCATCTTGGTGCATGGCCTGGCGCGATCAGGCTTCGTATCCTCGCTACCATTGGTCAGCTGCGGTCACCTGGGCTCCGCCTTCTTGTTGCACAGCACCTCCCAAGTGGCCCTGGCAGCTCCAGTTCCGGACGCCTCCCGTCTCGGTTCTTCCCCTCCTACACGGAGCCTAGCACGCCCGGGCTTGGCCCCCTCCGCCACGGGCATGGCGCGCCTGGACTTGTTGGCACCCCTAGTGGACGTATCGCGCTCGGGCTCCTCCGCTTCACTCCGCAGCTTTGTGCACATGGGCCTCAAGACGTCTTTGTGCATGTGTGGCGCCTTGGCCAGCTTTCTGCCCCCGCGGAATTCTGTGCGGCACGAGTCCATAGTGCCAGCCTGGGGCTTGACGCGCTCAGGCTCAGTCTCCTCCCCACCCATCATCGACACCGCCAACTCTGGATTTGCCGTGCTGACCAGGAGCTCTGACCGTTTAGGTTCTTCTCTCCCTGTGCTGGGCATGATGCACTTTGGCCTGTCCTTGGCCCTACATAGCTTTGGCCGCATCGGCTTTCCCATGCCCACGTTTGACTATGTGAAAACGGGCAGTTCCGCTTTCACACGCAGCCTCGTGCAATGTGACTCCTCCGCCTTCATGGTTGGCGCGGTGCGCGCAGCCTCCCTCTCCTCGCCGCCAGCAGCGGACGTGACAGAGTCAGGGTCGGCCATCTCGTCGCAAAGCCTTGCACGATTTGGCCCTGCAGCGCCAGTGTTGGACATTGCGCATTCTGGCCTCGCTTTGTCCATGCGATCACCCACACACTTGGAGCTGTGCTTGTCTGTTGTGCAACTCGCTGATGCTGGTCTCACTCCACCCTTCCGATCCTTTGCTTGTATGTCTTTGTCGATGTTGGTCTTCGGCCTCACCTGCTCAGGCTCCGTCTTCCCCTTGTCTGTGGCAAGCTTTGTGCATTTGGGCTTGCTTTTGTTCCCCCAAAGCTTTGTGAGGCTGGGCTTTGCAGTGCCTACGTTTGACTACTTGCAGTTGGGCAGCCCAATTTCGCCGCAAGGCGCCGCCCGCATGGGCTTTGCGGCGGCTGTTCTGGACATCCGAGGCTTTGGTTTTTCGCCCTTCTTGCAAAATTACGCGCGCCTCGGATCTCCCGTGGCCACCTTTGGGCTGTCGCGCGCGGGCTTTGTGTTCCCACTGTCCGTGGTGTCATCGGGTTTCCTGGGGCCATCGGTGTTTGTGCGATCTATGGCACGTGCGGGCTCTGCAGTTTCCGTACCGAGCTTCAGCCATCTCGGCTTTGCCGTGCCCCCACAAAACTTTGCCCGTGCCGAGCTGGTGTTGCCGACGATCTGCAGTGCACGCATGGAACCGTCGGTATTTCTCCCTAGCCACGGTCAATTAGAGTTGCCAGTTTCTCCGAGGAGTCTTGTTCACCTTGGTTCCACCATGCCCGTGCTCGGCTTTGGAAAGGTGGGTTTCTCCCTTTCCGCCCAAAGCTCCGCCCGCTGTGGCTCTTCTCCCTTGTTAGCTGGCTTGGCGTGCCTGGGTTTGGTCTTCACACTCTTTGTGGTGGACAACGTGCAGCCTGGCTCCTTACTTTCGCTCCACAGCTTTTGTCACATGGGTGCAGCCGCATCCTCGGTTGAGGCAAGCATTTTAGGCCCCGCAACGCCGGCCCGGTCACCTGTGCGACCTTGCCCTGTTCTGCCGTTAGTTGGACTCATGCGAATGGGTTCAATCTTGTTTGCTTCGGACGACGTGAATACGGAAGCCTTGTTGTCCATTCGGTCGCTCGCGCACCTGGAGGTTTTGGTGTTTGCATCGGATTCTGCAACCACTGAGCCGCCAATGTCTTCGCATGCCCTCTGCTGCATGGGTTCGTCCGCACTTTCCTTCGGCCAACTGCGGTTTGGTTCGCTGTACAGGCTGCCAGTGACCGAGGAGGTCAGCTTTGATTCTGCACCGCTGGCACGCAGCTTGGTTTGGTTGGGCTCTACACCTTTTCTGCCTGACTACAGCCACCTGGAGTCCACGATGCCACTGCACACGCTCTCCCGCTTGGGCTTCTCTGCTCCAGTCATACGTCTGAGCCGCCCGGGCTCGTCCCTTTCCCCCGTGGATGCAGCGCACTTGGGACTGTCGACCTTGCTGCAAAGTTTCGCGCACCTGGGCCCGCCCGCGCCCACCCCGACCTTTTTTGGCACTGGTCCGTCGCTGCTTTCGCGCGACCGCGCGCGGCCGGACGTTTCCGTGGCTGTGATGTGCAGGGGTCGCCCAGGCAGCGCCTCGCCCATACCCGCCGTCTCGTCATCTGGCGCCTCTTCGCCGCCACAAAGCCGTGCGTGTCCTGGACCGGCCGCTCTGATTCTGGACTTGGGCGGAGCGGGGCCCTGCACGTCGTCGAGATCACTCGCATGCTTGGGCCTGCCTGTGCCAATTTTCAACTACGCCAATCTGGACTCGGCGGTCTTCTTGCGAAGCCACGGCGCTTCAGGCCTTCCGTTGCTGCCGCTTGGCATCGCGTGCTTGGGCTCGGTGTTCGCCCTGCCACTGGCTGAAGGCGCCAGCCCCGGCTCCGCAACGCTTCTGCGGAGCCCAGGCCGCCTGGGCTTGCCCTTTTTGGTCTTGCAGTTCACGCAAACTGGGCCCGCGCCGTTGCTTCGCAACTTTGCTCGCTCAGCACTTTTGCTGCTGACTGGGGGCGTCGCTTGCACCGGCTCTGCTGCATTCGCTCTGAACCGCGCCTGCACGGGAGTACTTCTGTCCCTCAGAAGCCTCGTTTATGCAGAAAACATGGTGTCGATGTTTGGAGCGAGCGGTGCAGACTCCTTTTCGCCAACGCGGCAGTTTGTTCGCTCCGGCTCCTCACTGCTTCTGCCAGCCATGTGCACATTTGGCTCCATTGGGTCGCTCCCTGTTTGTGGTGCTTGCCATATTGCCTCCTCCGCACCCGCGCGCAGCCCTTTCCGCGCCGGCTTTGCGCTGCTGGTTCTGCAGTTGGTACAGCCAGACTCTACGCCTCCCCTGCGGTCCTTGGGGCGTTTGGGAGCGGGCTTGCCGCTTCTTGGCAACACGCGAGCGGGAGCATCGACCTCAGCCTGCCATGCGGAGCATATTGAGCCCGCCTTGCTTTTGCGAGGTTTCGCCAGAGTGGGCTCTGCGGTGTCCTGCTTGACTTTCGCTGGCCTTGGCTTCTCGACTTCCTTGCGGTCAGCCTCTGTCTCGGGCGCTTCTGTGCTGCCGTCAGGCTTGGCGCGCTCAGGCTCGACTCTGCTAGCAGCAAACCCTGGCAAATTGGGCGTTCTTGTGCCTGTGAAGAGCCTTGCAAAGGCAGAAGCGGCAACCTTGGTGTTGAGATTCTCCAGCCCAGAAGCTTCTACGCTTATCAGGGGTATCGCTTGCATGGGCTCTGGTGCACCATCCTGCGGCAAGCTCCGACTGGGAGTTGACATTTATTCCTTGCCAGTGGTGGACGTTGCTCGTTCCGATTCTGCTCCTTTGCCGCGCTCCTTCGCGCAGCTCGGCTTGCCTGTGCCGGTGTCTGGCTTTGTTCACCTGGGCTTCCCAGCTTTTGCGCGATCATTGGGACGCCTCGGTTCGCCGTCCTCTCCCTTGAGATGCTCCCGCTTTGGCCCTTCCACGTTGTCGTCGGAGGCAGCCACCTTGGGATCCTCGACTTCTTCGCGCAGCCTCGCGCGCATGGGCTCAGCCGCTTTGGCCCCGGACCGCGCCAACCCGGGCCCGTCGCCTTTGCTCCGCAGCCGGGCACGGGTTGGTTTCTCAGCACCGGCGCTGGACTGTGCTTTTGCCGGCCCGCCCATTCTTTTGCGCAGCTGTCTGCATCCAGCGCCCCTGATGCCCACCTTCGGTATGACGCGTTTGGGGCCGCAGACCCCTCCTATAGACAGTTGCCACGCAGGTAGCCCGCTGCCTCTACGCAGCTTTCTCCGCCCTAGCCCGCCCTTGTCGGTGTGTCAAAGCGGGGATACAGAGCCATCCTTATTTCTGCGAAACATGGCACACGCCGGCAGCGGACTCTTGATTTGCGGCCTTGCTCGACCCGGCTTTGCAATCTCCGCCTTGTCATTTGGCCTCATGGGCCCTCTGCTGCCGTCAAGGAGCCCTGGCCAGCTGAGTTCGAGCATGCCAGTGCATGCTTGCGCAAACTTCGGCTTCGTGCTGCCTTTGCAAAGCTTCGCACAAGCTGATGCTGCACTGTTTGCCCTGTCCATGGCCCTAGACCCTCCGGTGTTCGTGCGCGGCTCAGTGTGCCTTGGGTCTTCGCCGTCGGTGTTTAACTACGCACACCTGGGCCCGTTGGTTTCTTCGAAGGCCGTGGCGCGTTCGGAAGCAGCGACTCTCGCGATTGGTGTGTCTCGATTGGGTTTCACCTCCCTTTCGACAGACGGGATGCAACTCGGCTCCTCTGCTTTGCCCCGCAGCTTCGCCCGCGTTGGCCTGGCCACTTCCGTCTTTGGATTCGGGCACCTGGGCTTCACCCCGTCTTTGAGGTCCATGGCGCACATCGGCTTCTCGGTTTCGACCGCCGGGATGCCACGAATCGGCGAACTGTACTCCCTGCCGGCCAGCGATGCGGTGACTCTGGGCCCTTCCACGCCCGCGCATAGCCCCATGCGTCCGGGTCCTGTTCTGCCCATGCCCAGCTCTGCAAACGTCGGCCCTTGCCTGCTGCGTCTCGGCTGCACGTGCGGGGTACAAGGGCGGCTTCCCATCTCCAACCCCCAAGCATGTTGGGACAATACGTATAGACAAGCAGTCAGTTGGGTTGTGGGGTGAGCATGGAATCTTGGCAAGGATCATGTAGCGGATCTGGGATTGGAGGGGTTCCCTGTTTTCTCTGGAACCATAATGTCTGAAACCAGGAATGAAAGGAATGACATTGGGTACGCCAAGCAACATGTGTCACACCACTTGTTCACGTTGGAACCTCACCAAAACTTCTTGTCAGTTGGGGGCAGGATCTGAAAAGAACCACGCACTTGGCTATTCAGCTAAAAGCAACTTCAAACAGAGTCAGGTCGACCACTTTCAAACTCGCATTTTCGAGTGGATCCCAGCTATAATATACCTCTCAAGTAGGATCCGGAAGCGGCCATTTTCTGTTTAGTTGTTGCAGGGTGGTTCTCTTGGTTACCCGAGCCATGAATATGATAAACGCAATTGAGGCGCATAGTTGTGTCATACTGAGAGAGTCTTGGTGCTTCCTTTGTCACAAGCCCACGTGGGAACCAACCACAAGCGGACCTCTCCCACTTGCCATGTGAGTCCCTGAATCATCGAGTCCAAGGTAAAATATTGGATCCTTCAGGGCTGAGGGGTTGCAATTGGTTACTTCGCTTGTGTGTGTGTGTGTGTGTTTTCTGTGGGAACCTTCTCCTGTGGATCCTCGTTACTACTGCAGTAGCATATGAAAGGGTGGGTCAGTCCCTTGCTTGCCTGCAGGGAAATGGAATCACTGGGTAGTAACTATGGTTAAAACGCGAAGCCTGTGTGAACCCAACTGCAGCCTTGTTTTGGGCTTCTTCTTTTTTATCCTACCCAAGATTCATTGACCACCTAGGCGCTGCTCGGGGGGGGGTGTTTCGCCATCGACAGTCCTCCTGTTTCTCAGGGAATCAACCGGAGTTTTGGGAATGATGTTTTACTGTGGATGGACAGAATCCTGCACCGCTTAAGCAACCCTGGAATGATGATGCCCCTGTAAAAACCAACAAGCAATGGCTTCAACCATGGTTCAAAGTGGTGCGAAATGGATTTCGCAACCATCCGACAGTAGGAAGCCACGATGGGCGAGGTTGGGGTCGGAGCTTCTCAGAGCCGAAAGCGGGCAAGTCATCCTGAGATGCAGTGAGCGTCTTTGGAATTTTTGAGGCTAGACCCTCCAAATTCCCATATAAACATGCGCAATGCAATTGACCCAAAATCATGGCTGGTGCATTCCCTATCGAGAGTTCGAGGCTCCCGGTGCCCCTTTTTGTTCGGCTTTTTGAAGGATGAGAAGCTGCAAATTCGTTGGGAGGTTCCCGCAGACGAGCCACCCAAACGCTGCCAGGCTTCACAGCCTCTTGCGCTGCGGCTCCTCCCCGGCTGCCGCGGGCACTGCAAGGTTGGGCTCGCCACCGCCGGCTCCAGGCGCGCCTGGCGGATTTCCGTGGTGGACGCGATCCCCGCCATGTCCACCTATATGTTCTTTGGTATACCCTTTTCTCCGTGCAAAAAAACGGGATTTCCAATTTGGCGGGTGTGGATTCTTCAATGCACTCCCAGGTACTTCCCGGGTGACTGTTTGGGGGCCTCGTCAAAGCCCATAAAAGGGGGGGATTGCTTTGGGTCCCCGGGTCGTGACCCTTAGCGTTCATTCTGTTCAAGGATCTTCCCAGACAATTCTCGGGCACCCACCGGCCCACTGGCCCACAAGCGGGGCTCAAATGAGGGATTGAAGAGAATGGGGGGGATTGACCTTGAGTCTTTCCAACATGGACGTGGACTGCTGGCTTTGCAGGCAGTCTTCCAAAGCCCAGCCAGCTTGCACTGGACGAAGGGCGCTTGAAATGAACGATTCACTGCCGAAGTTGCCGGGCTTTCTACTTTTTCGGGACCAAAGATTTAGGGGCAACCAAGTTTGGAGTTTTGTTGGGCAATCCACTCAGGAAGTGAGAAATAAAGGCCCCATCCAACGACGGCTTTTTCCAGATCGATCCGCTACCCTGAGAACCGATGCCTTTTGGACGCTTGAGGCTGGCTTGGGAGGCCGAACGACGATATGCTTCCGCATAGCCGCCTAGGGTACGGATGGGCCTCGCCTAGCGGCATCAGATAGATCCAGTTCAGTTTTGAACATGCCGACCACGGCTACCCTGGAAAGACTTGCGACATCGGCACATTTCTTGGAGCATCCCATTTTTGTAAGGGTAGTTTGAGGGTCCGGCAGATCAATGCCGGGCCTGGAACCAGGGTTGGGCAGAACCGTCCACGTCTGAACAAACTGCAGTTCTCTGAAAGGATGACACAATTCCCTCATGTTGGTTTAAAGCTTAGTCTACTGCTTTACCTAACAAGGGGATTGTCTACTTTCACGCCGATGAGGCGCACTCACCAAAGCAATTGTAAGCCAGGGATTACTCACCACTCACCCAAATCCCATATGAGGGAGCCAACTTGATTGTGGCTCACAGGATATTCAAGTGGATGGTCCCTCAAGCATGTTCAGGGAGCCGGGTTGACATAGGCCCCCTGGTTCGGAGAACCATGTGGTCACGTGGTCTGGTTCAACCACCTGGACCCTAAAACTACCCAAAAAGGGAAGTCACCAATCAGTAGTTTTTTCGGACGCCGGAGCCCATTTTTTCCGGGATTTTTGGATCGGGTCTAGGAAGGCCCGCTCCATGTACTCAGCTCGCCTCGCGTCGTTCCCTTCGAGGCGCAGGGCACATGGCAGCCTCGGCGTTTCCGCGGAGCTGCTCCCGCGTAGGCCGGGGCCTCGCTTCAGACACGGGCGGAAGTGACTGGCAGCTGGCCATTGAGAGATGGGTGTGGGTCAAAACCAATGGTACCATTTTGAGGTGGGTGCACCACTCATTTTAGAACCTATTTTATGTTCACTGGGGGTACGGGATTTTGACCCATTTAATATGGGCGTGGGTCAAAATTAAACCAATGGGATATGGAACGCAGGGTTTGAGTCCTTGGTTCCATTTATCAGGGCGCTTGCCATTTTGGGTACCTATGTTTGACCCGAAGCCATATGTGCAAGGGTCAAAACACGTTATGTAGAGGTCTTCATTGCGGCCGCCGTGACTTATAACTGTTTTTTGAAAAACATGTGTGTAGCGACAGGGGGCCTTGAGTAGCGACACCCCTGTTTAGGGCTTGCATGTATGTAAGTCCCCATGGAACATGTTTGTAAGTACCTTTTGTACGTGCTGAACACATCGTGGAAGTCTAAGTCCCGGCTGCGACGCAAGACAGGTTTGAAGGATCTCGTCTTGGCAGTTTGAGCGTTCCAGTTTAAGAGGTGCTCCGTCGCCTTGGCGGGGACAGGCGACGATGCAAGCAAAAAAGAGGCACTGTGCTTTTGAAGTAGGGTTCCGGCAGCCCCTCGGAAAAAGTCCGGCACCCGTAGCGACACCCAAAGCGACACCTTTCAGATTATGGAGCGACACCCAAAATCCCTTCAGGTAGGCAGTTGCCCCTTCGCGTGCTACACGTGTACTACAAAGTTGCGATTTTCGAGCTGGGGCTGCAGACGTGTACTTCGCGTGTTACACTTGTACTACAAAGCTGCGATTTTCAAGCTGGGGCTGCGGACCCGTGTGTCGAGCAAGCACTACCATCTCTTCCGCAGTAGCCCATGGGGAAAAGGCATGAAAGGAAGGAGGTTGAGGCAAGCCTCATGTACTACTTTGGTGCGGAAAAGCTGAGACTTTCCAGCCGAGATGCGAGAAATGAGCTGGCACTGTGTGTAGCGACAGGGGGCCTTGAAGAGCGACACCCCAGCCAGCCATGACAGCCAACCACAACACATGTTTTGACCGCCGCACATATGTCACGCAAGAACCTGGGGCATCCCAGCCCAGGGTCGGACTTAGGCATCTCCCTGGATGCTCGTTTTGAACATGGGGTTGAATGGAGTTCCTCTCGTGATGGCCAAAAAACCTTGCCACCAAGGATCTTTTACAGAAACCCCAGGTGCCATGGCCCAAAAAAAGGCTCCACAAGCCTTCCAAAAAGCATCCTCAAACCGGGGGGGGGGTTCTCTGCGACCATTGCTCCCGCCAAAATGCCCGAACACATGACCCCTAAACATTGCCTTCCCTTTCAGCCAGCAAGAACTTATAGTTTTCGCAGGGCTCGGATCCGTCTACTCACTCCCTCAGTTCATGGACTTGAAGCTTTTTGTGGGAAGACCATTCTATTGGTATTTCCATGAAAGGCTCGGTCTGTTTTTGGCCAGTCCAACTTTGGCGGTTCTTCCAACACAGGCGGTTTTCGGCCAATCAAGTGGATCGGAAGTGGGTCTGAGACACTGAAACGGGCGACCCACAAGGACCCCCAGTAGTGCCCTTTCTCACCCCTTTGGGGGAGGGTTCGCCTACTAAAATAGACTACAGAAAAAAAGGGTACCCGATTCTAACCTCTCTACTGGAGGACCTAGCCAAACTCCCAGGCCCTTTGGCTCCTGTCCCGAACTTTGCGACGACGAGCTCGGCGTTGTCTCCACGCAGCCTTGGGCGCTTGGGCGCGTCGGCGCCCGCCGGGACGCTGGGCGCAGAGTCGGTTTTACTGATCCCAGGCGTTTCGCACGCAAAGGCGGTACCCAGCCATCCCAGCCATTTTCCTTGGGCTTGGTGATTCGCTTGGTTGCCCAGGGAATCGGAATCACTGGGGTTGTTCAAAAACAATCCATTCCTATGCCAGACGGTACCCTTGTCCCAAGCCGCAGTTTAAGAACAGAACCAAGAAACAGGGAGCTCTCCGTCAGAAAGAGTTCTTGTTTCCTGACAAATTAAAACAGCGTGGTGTTCTCGAATTGCGTCCACTTTGCGAGCCCTGTTAGCTTTGTACGCAAGTGTTTCTGTCATGCCCATGAGTCCCTTGTCACACTTACGGGGAATGCAAGTGGATTCACTCACATCACAAGCAATTGGACGGGTCCACAAAAAAAGCCGGCATGGTTGAGAAGAGATCTTTGTGCTCCTCTTTTGGTGGGATTGTTTGCTTCAGAGGGCAGACATGTTGGTTGACCGTTTCATGGGAAGGTCTGACTTTGTCAATTCTCAAAGGTGACTTCCGGGTGAAAGTAGATGGCAGAGTTCCCTTTGTGTGTGTGTGTCTTTTTTGGGTACTCCCTTATGGTTGGTGTCAAAGAACGACCAAAATGGAAACCACCTTTTTGGGGGTCCCCTAGAAAAAGACGCACCTGTATGTTGGCGAGGGTGATGAAGAAGCCAGAATGAGGGAAGGGTGTGTCATCTATTTCACCCAATAAGCTGAGAGGAAGCTGCCGCCGTGCATTGTGTACTCCAAAGCGCCAAGCGGAATCGGTACTTGAGATCTATGTTCAAGAACACCGGCAGGGTTTTTCGGCAAACAGTAGATTGCCCCATCCCTTTGTACCTGAAGAGGTGCCGAAAATCGCATTTTTTTCACTTCCCCAGTGTATCCCGGCTACCCTGAAAGTGGGGTTGTCCTGTAGTTGTGCTTTGTTTGGGCGATGCCCTTGGTTGCCTAAACAGGTAGCTGTAGTCTCCACGACCCTTTAAAAAATGGGTTCATGACAGCTTTACTTTGGGTAATGACCCCATTTTTAAATGGTCATAGAGACTCCAGGTAGCTGGATCTACACTCCCAAAGAGCCAGCCTCAAGCTGCGTGCGGTTTCTCGCCGAGGAACTCCTTCCACCCGGGCCTCACGTCGCCCCTCCGCAACCTGCTCCGTCCGGACGTGTCGGCGTCATCGACGGGCACTGCTTGGGTAGATGTTCCAGCGCCGGTGGTGGACTTTGCATCTACAGGCAGGGGGAGGGATCAGGGGGCAACTGTTAGGTCTGTTTTTGGGGGACCCCCTCCAAAATATGTGTTTTCCTGTTGCTGTTGTTTTGCTTTTAAACCTCAAAAGGGGTGCCCTCAACAGCCATTTGGGGCATTCGCAAAATGTTGGACCCCGTTTTGTTCTGTTGAAGGGAACCAAAAGGACGCGATTTTGAGAACCCCCATTTGTTAAACCTGAAGCAACCCACGAGAGAATCCTTTTCTTGGATACTAAATAAGGAAATGGACATCACTTCAGTTTTGATCCCAGAGGTTGGTGTGCTCTTTTTTGCGGGTCTCCGTTTTGGAGGCTTTTCATTTGGCTGTGGGTTAAAAGCAGGTACCCGAAATGGGTTGCCCTGGTAAATGGAACCAGGGTCAGATCCAGGTGGCTTCAAATTTTGACGCATACACAGTCGGGAAAACCACCTCAGACAGGACGAGGCGTTTTCATTTGTGCTTTCCAAAAAGATGTGTTGGAGGCTGTTTCTTCATTTGAGCCACAATCGATACCTGCGCAGATGAGGGTTAGTAAGGGACAATCCCAACCAGAAATAGCTTCAGCCGACTTCTTAATTCCTTACATGGTTCTGGGTACCTAGAGTCTCAATGACCCTCAAAAAAGGGTCCATGATCATGACCCCTGACCCTTTTTTTGTAAGGCTTATGGAGACTTCCAGGTAGATCATTTTAATCCCGGGATTTGCTTCTGCCTCATTTGGGTTTCCGCCGACGCGCTGGCCGAGGCTCGGCGGCCTCTCTGCGTGGCTTCATTTGCTCGGCCTCTTTTTTGCTGGCCATTGGCTTCGCCAGGCGCCGGGCGGGCGGAGAACACCGGGCCGTCCGGGCGAAACGTCCGTGCCGTTGTTGGGTAGCACTTTGCATTTTTGTCTCTTTTGTGGGTTTAGTGGTTGAAGTCCAACCACTGAACTGCTAAAATTTTAAATTTTGGAGCCCCTTCCAACGTCAGCCAAGTCTCCATGCTGGTTGCTGGTGCGATAGGGGATGAGTTGGAAGGAACCTGGGGGATTCCCGAGGAAAGGGAACCACCAGTTGGATGGTTTGTCTTCCCCGATCGCACCAGCAAGTAGTTCGCACATGCTTGTGGGATCACAAGGGACCACACTGTGATACTTTTGGGATTCTCCCTGTGGGGGGGGTAGTCCTTGGGAAGCCCTTTCTGTTGTATCACAGAAGTGGTCATTTCCCACAGTCCTGATTTCGCACCACCAGTCGGAAGCCCTGGTTTCTGATATCATGCTTCTATAATATATATATATATATATTAACAAACGGGTTTCAACCTTGGTTTCAGAGTGTGTACAGGATTTCGCAACCATCCGCAGTACCAATGGGGCCCTTTTTTTGCCATGGGCCCAAAGCGAGCGACCTTGGACCCCCAAAGACACTCAAACGGAACGAAAAGCCAACGGCCTGTGGGAATGTGCACACTCTGTTGCCCAGTGGTGCCCTTTCCTTTGTTGGGTAAGGGTTCCCCTTTGAACTCGACCAACAAAAATGGGTTGCCTTTTTTTTTTTCCCCAATGGCCACCGGGCGTTTGAGCACATGTGGCCATCTTGGTACCAAAAGTCGGGAGTTTGCGTCAGGACTGGCCCTGCGACGTTCTCGCGGCAGTTTGCGCGCCCAAGCTTCCCACTCGCGGTGGTCGGAATGGGCCGTGCCTCGGGCAAGCATCGGGCAAGGAGACTGAGATTTGGCTTGAAATGAGTTTACCTAGACCCTCAAACATCCCCAAAAAATGGCTATTGCCCCAAAATGTTCGGGGGTGACTTCCCTTTTGATGGGTAGTTTGAGGGTCCAGGTACATGTTTAGGTTCACTAGATATGGGGCAGAATCAAAGATGCGAGTGTTGGGTAGGAACAGTCAACACTTTGTCCGAACACGACCATGACTGCGCTAATAATGCAGTGCGTAGACAAAACAACGCATGGGAACCCCTGATGAATCAGCCAGATGATTGAGGGTGTGCTTCTTCGACAGGTGAAGTGCTTGCGGAGTAGAAGGGGCCCAGCTCTATGAATCAAGCTAGATTCTCTAAATTTTCTTAAACATGGGCCATTGCCCCAAAATTATGGGGCGAGTTCCCTTTTTATGGCCAAGTGGACAATACCAAAGGGAACATATTTGGAAGGGCTACCATGCTGCAGTCCCCAACTGACCTTCAAGCCCTCCAGACGGAGCCGACCTCCAGCGCCTTGCCAATTCCTCCCCCCATCCCCCAAGACAAGAAACAAGTCTGAGAAGGCCAGAAGGCCATCCTCAGGTACCTAGATCCCAAGTTGCCTTGATTTTCCAGCTACTTGGACCAAAATAAGGGCTACTAGTGGGTAAAGTGGCTGGAAACGAGTGGCTACTTGGGGTTCCAGGTGCCGAGAAAACAAAACCTTTGGGCCACAGAACGCTCGGCCGAGCAAACTGGTTCTGCGGTTCGGGGCGTCCGAACGTCCGAAGCTCAGGCTGGGGCTCCTTAGCGTCGGCTCCGGACTCCTTGCATTCAGAGATCCCCACGCCGACCAAGAGCCCGCGCCCCAGGCATTGATAGATTCATGAGCCTCCATTTTCCCTTGTTGGTTTTAAAAGGAATTTTATTATTACTGGAACTACTTTTATTTTTGCCGGCCTTAACCAAATGGCAGTGAGGACCGAGGGAACCAATCAATATCTGAGAGATACGGAACATGGCGTGAGACCCTTAACAACATTCCCTTAAACATGGGCGATTGCTCAACATGATGGTTCTGGGTGAAATATAATGACCTCACACGACCTCACCCCAAATGGTGGTTTGTGTGGGGAATATCCCCCCAACCACCTTATTTCAGGTTGGTGAAACAGTATAATTCAGCCAGATGGTTGGTGAGTACCCCTTGTCCTTCTGGACAGTTTGCGGGTCTCCAGGTGGTCACGTGTGGTTGCTGACTTTCTATCCTTTTCGGGAAGACCAGGCCAGGGGCAAACAACTCAGTTGTTCAAAGCCGACCTTTTGACAAGTTGGTTTTCCCTTTTTGGTCTATTTTTAGTAGAGGTCCCAAAAGGTTAACCTTTTATTTGCAGGTCCTTTGGGCAAGTGAGACAAGGTTACGGTGAGCTTCCCTTTTGGCTGCAGAAAGATGACACAGAGGGACCCTGTGTCATTGAGTCATTCGGCCTAAGGACCCGTAGCTTTCGAATGTCAGTATGTCCTGCTTTGTCTATGGCGAGAGCTGAAAAACGCCCAAAAGCAAGGTGACAAGCGGAACGTTTCACGTGACCTTGAGGGGAACAAGTAGTTTTGACCGTGGCGCACTCATGCCCCTATCCTTTTTGGGGTATACATTGTAAGCGCAGGCGTTCGATGGTAAGTATTTGGTGACTGACTAAGAACACACACGCACCTTCTTTCGCACGGAGTCAAAGTCCAGCCCAGCTTTGATGACATCTTAGCAGAGTGAACCAATGGTTTTGCCTGTTTGCCCTTGTGGGTTTGGATCGGTTGCCAAGGTCATGCGCGATGTGAAGCTGCGGTGCTCGTCCTTGGCTGTCTGCATTTGGGCCTTTCCGTTCTTGTCCGAAGCCCCGCCCGCGTGGGTTCGCCGACTTTGGCCTGGAACGTCGTGAACCCTGCGCCTTCTTTGTCCCCACGAGGCCCAGCTCGCCTGAGCCTTTTGGTGTCGACTCCTGGCCTGAGCTGCATGGGTCTGTCGCTGCCATGTATTCAAAGCGTTCCGTTGGGCCTCTCCCTTTCCTTACGAAGCTTTATCTGCTTTGGCTCATCCCCTTCCGCCGTCTCCTTTAGCCACACAGGCCCTGCGCCTTTTCTGCGCACCTCCGGGCGCTTGAGCTCTCCGGCGCCCCTGTGTGGCATTGGTCGCTTTGGGCTTTTGGCGCCTCCGGTGGAAGCGTCGCAGCTGGGCCCGGCCATTTCTCCGCGCAGCCCCGCGCGTCTGGGCTCGGCGATTTTGGTGCTGGCGGTGGCACATTTCGCGAGCGTGATGCCGGTTCGAAGCTTGTGCCGCTCGGGTGCAGCGGTATTGGTGACGGGAGCTAGCACCTCAGGCGCTATGCCGTTTGTTCTGGAGGCCGCAAGCATTGGACTCACACCGTCACCCCGAAGTTCTGCACGAATTGAGCCTTGCGCATCTGCCTTGAACTTCGTGGGCGTGGGCTCCTTTGTGTTTCTGAGGAGTCCCATGCGTCCTGATGCTGCGCTGTTGGCTGCGGATGGGGTGTCCGCAGGATCGCTGATGCCATCACGGTCACTCGCACGTCCCGAGCCTGCCATGTCATTGTCTGGCTTTGCGGACGTGGGCTCTGTTGCATTGCTGCAAAGCCCGGCGCGCCTGGGTTTTCTGCTGTTTGCTTGCAGCTTAGTTAAAGGCCCATCATCTCTGGCGTCGGACTCCTTGCATTTGGGTCTTTTAGTGCCTCTGCAATCCTGGGGAAGGCTGGGCTCCTCTTTGCTGGTGGTCTGCTTGCACCTGGCCTCATCTTTGCTACCCCGATCCTTTGCTTGTACAGGCTCGGGGCTTTCAGTGAGCTCCTTCCGCACGGGCTACACCGAAACGCTGTCCGTTGTGGGAGCTACTCACCTGGCCAGCTCCCTGTTGGCGCGCAGCCTCAGTCGCTCGGACCCGGCAGCCTTGGTCTTTGGCCTCGTGGGCGTGGGCCCATTGTTGCCACCCCGCAGCCTTGCCCGGCCCGGCTCCGCGCCCTTCCCCGCCAGCCTGGCGCGCTTGGAACCGCCCGCGCCAGCGCCGAACCCTGCGAATCCGGGGCCGCTGGCGCTGGCAAGGTCCTTCGCATGAGTTGAGCCCATAGCTTCGACCTTGAACGCACTAGGCCTGGGCTCCGCTATGCTCATCAGAAGCCTCGCTCGGCTGGACCCAGCGCCTTCAGCACCCACCGGCTTTGGTTTGGGCGCCTTCTTGCTCTCACGAAGCTGTGCCCATCCCAGCCCGCCGGCGCCTCCCTGCGGCATGACATGCACGGGACTCAGCTTGCCAATCCCTAGCTCCCAAGGCTCGGGATCATCCGCGTTGCTGCGCAGCTTTGGGCGCTCTGAGCTCACAGCTTTGACCTATGGCTTTGCAGCGGTTGGCTCCCCGCTGCCGCCCCGAAGCGTCTCATACGCCAGTTCTTCCCCATTTGCCCCTGGCATCTCCTGTTGTGGCTTGCCTTCGCCTGCATGGACCGCCGCTCAGCTGGGCAGTGCGGCAGCCCTACGCAGCTCCTCCCGCTCGGGCGCGGCAGCGGTGGCTTCAGACTGCAGCTACTTCGTCCCTTCGCCGCCGGCGAGGTCCTTCAGCCGCGCAGGCCCTGCCGCCTCGGTGCTGGACTTCGTGCACCTCGATTCCCCCACCCCCGCCCGCAGCTTGTCTCACACCGGCCCAGCAACCCCTGTGCTCAGTTCAGCCAGCTTGGGCCTCGCCTCGCCAGTGGCGGACTCCGCCAAGTTTGGCCCGTCGCTGTCCTCGCGCAGCTTTGTCAGCTTGGGCCCGGCTGCGCTAGCGATGGAGGCTGGACATGTGGGTGCTTCAATTTTGTTGCGTGCCTTTGCCCGACCAAGCCCTTCAGCTCTTGCACCGGACCTTTCCACGACGGGTAGCATGCTGTCGCTGAGGTCCGTCCTGCGGCCGGGCCCAATGGTGTCCTTGATTGGCCCGATCAAACAAGGCCCGACCTTGCCTGTTTTGGACTGCAGCCACTTTGGCTTCCCGGTGCCTGTCAGGGCCTCCACCTGCTGCGGGCCGCCGCCCTCGTATATCGACTGCAGCCAAATCGGCAGCTCGTTGCCCCTGCGTAGCTCTGCACACCCCGGGGTCGCAGCGACGGTTGCGGGCGTCGCGCGCTTGGCCTTGTCCATCCCATCGGCGGAAGCCTGCCACTTGGGCTTGCTGCTTTTCCTGCAAAGCTTTGGCTGTGCAGATTTCGCGGTGTTTGTGCTGAACTCTGCCCACGTGTCCTCCTTTTTGTCCTTGCAAAGTTCTGCCTGCGTGGACGCGGCTGTGTCAGTTCCGGAGCTTGGTGCACTGGGCGTGGCGGCACCCCTCAGAAGCTTGGCTTGTTTGGGCGCGCCGGCCTTGCCTACGGCAGTCGCTCGCTTGGAGCTCCTGGCTTTGGTGTTGCACTTTGCCTGCTTGGGCTTTTTGTTGCCTACCAGGTCTTCCGCACGCTTCGGATTTGCTTCCTTGGCCATGAAGGTCCTCCACCCGGAGCCCATCTCGTCCGCGAGATCCCACACACGTCTGGGCCTTGTGGTGTTTATAGTCGGTCTGAGCTGCCTCGGTTTTCCGGCATCCTTACTCGAGGCCGGGACTCTGGGCCCACCTTTGCCACTGAGGTCACTTGCGCACGCGGGCGCTTCCGCGTCAGTGTTTGATTTTGGGCTTCTTAGCTTGGCCGTGCCCATCAGGAGCCTTTCTCGTCCTGGACCTGTGTTGCCAGCCTTGTGCTTCACCAACCTAGCCTCAACCACGCCCCTGCGCAGCCTCTCACGCACCGGCTCCGCACTCTTTGTCCCGGGCACGGTCTGCACGGGTTTTTCCACCTTCGTGCCAGACGGCGCCAGTACCGGGCCGCCGCCTGTCTTGCGTAGCTCCGGGCGCCTGGGAGTTTCTCCGCCCGCCTGCCGCGTCAGCCACTTGGGGTCTGCCTCGTTGTCGCGCTCCATCGCCCGTTTGGGCAGCGCAGCTCCGGCCATCAGCACCTTGCGACTGGGACCTTTGCCGCCTGCCGCGGACCTCTCGCATTTGGGCAGCTCCCTTTCCGCGCGCAGCCTCGTTTACACGGACTCGGCGCCGTCCATGGCGGACCTCGTCAATGTGGGCAGCACCTTGTCAGCACGCAGCTTCCTTCATGCAGGTCTTGCCACGCTGGCCTCTGAGTTTGCCCAGCTGAACTTCGCCACTTCCACACGCAGCTCCGCGTGGCTCGATGTGACGGTTTCCACCTCTGGCCAGACACGTCTGGGCGTATCGGCCTCCGCATGCGATGCGGCCATGATGGGCTCTTTGGCGTTTCTGCGAAGCTCCGGCCACACCAGCAGCTCAACTTCGGCCCTCAGCTTCTCTGACGTCGGTTTCTCCACTTTTCTGCGTGGCTCATCTCGCTTGGGCTCCCCTACGCTGGCCTGCGGCATGTTCCGCCCTGGCTTGGTGTTGCCGGTGTCTGACCTCCTCCATCTGGGCGCTTTGTCGCCGGCGCGGTCCCGCAGCCGCCTCGGCCCGGCGCCGCCTGCCCTTAACTCCGCCACCGTTGGCCCCGCGACGCCCTCGCGCAGCTTTGGGCAATCGGAAGCCTCGACTTCGGCGGCGGATCCCGGCAGCTTTGGCGCGCCACCTTCTACCAGGCGCAACTGAGAATCTGAGGGATTGGGACCCAAGGGGTGATTTGTTTACTTGCCATGGAGAAGGGCTCTTCCAGAATTTGGGTCTTTCGGGCGTCTTCCCCGAAGTCCGGTCACCAACTGAGTGTGGCGCAAAATGAAAAGAGCTACAGTTACACATGTTCTAGTCATCTACCAAGGTGCCATTTTGGTAGACTTGTTTGAGCCACAGCCAAATGTTGCACAGTGCGTTTCCCCCAATTCCTCGATTCCTGCTACATAGACGCGTGCTTGACTGTCCATCCAAGAGTTCCCCCAGGTCAGGAAAGACGCCCAGACGCCCCCAGTCGTGGGTGGCAAAAAAAGCGACGAAGGAAGGAACCGCCTTCTTGGGGTGAAGTTCAGAGTCTATGGGAGTCGATCTGTTCTTGTTTTGCCAGGTCCTTCGAATTTGGTATCCCTCAGGAATAGGTTTTGAGTTTGGGGTTCGATTTGATCATGTGGCGCAGGGCTCCATAGCGCTCCTTAAAAGATACTGGGTCCCCTTTTGAAACATGGCTTTTTTCCACCAAAATAAAGGGACACCACCATTTGCAAGTTGCAATGTTCAGGTGTATAATGCATCCGGATCCCTGAGGCGCCTCTTTGGAAGGTAAGAGCCCCTCAAGGCATCTCGTTATGAGAACTTTGGGAGGCGTTGTTCATCCTGACAAAGCCAGACATGGGCGGGACAGTGAGCCAAAAAATCCCAAAAGATGAGATGTAAGCCGCAGTGGATCCATTTGAAACCACGTCATGGTTGTTCCAGATGGTCTCATGGTTTTCGGTACCCTTGACTGGATCTGGTCTTTGTTTACCTCCAGTAAGGTGATCACCTATTTGTTTGAAACCTCTTGGTTGTTCCTCCAGATTGTTTCATGCTGGTTTGCCGTACCTGCCATGATTGCACCTGCTGGTGTGGCTTAGAAGAACGATGATCCCACTTCGCCGGCTGAGTTTTTGATACGATTGAAATGACACCGTGCAGTTGCTCAGTGCTCAGTGACTGAGTACACGTTTCCCGTTTTTGTTTGGGTTGCCCACCCAACATGGCTGTGGCTCAAATACATGTACCAAAATGGCACCTTGGTAAATGGAACCAAAGACTGAAACCCGCGTAACCCTAGGTCTTTAATTTTGAGCCACACCCAAGATGGTCAACCCCAGACAGGTTCCTTGCAACCAACAAGAGGCCTGGGCCTTCTGGAAGGGGTCCAAACAGCCAACACCTCCGCTCCAAAACAGGCATCTTTTTGACTGGGGCACGATCCCGGTTTTGTTGGGATGTACAGGGAAACCAAAAGGAAACCGTTGTCATTAGCACAAAACAAAAAACACTTTGAGCAACCGGGAAAACAAAAGAAGAACAAAAAAGGATAAGATAAAATAAAAGGAAAAACAACAAAAAACGACCACGACATCGCAGGTGCAGCGGGCGCGCGGGCCCAACAACTTCTTGCGCCCGGAAGCCCAGAGTCCTCGGGTCGCGGAACTTCCCGCAGCAGGTTGCATATGGCTCTTGATGGCTTGTGGGCTCTCAAAATGTGAGTTTCTTGGAGGGAGCTTGAAATGCGTTTGTGGGGAAATGAAGAAAGAGGGACAGGCCCAGGTGGGGGAGTACAGAATGCAAAGAAGTGAACTGAGCTGATACCCTTTTCTGGTTGGTCCACAGGGAAACTGGCAAAGCGCCATTTGGCTCATTTGGGGCGGTCCCATGTTTACATGCGCGAATGGTGTTTTGATTGAAAATGGCTCTTTGGTGATTTATTGGGCGGAGGGTTTTCATTGGGCGGAGCCTGGCAGCTCCGATCCGTAGTTGGTGCCCTCGAAAAACCTGCCCTGGTACTCTCACTTCCTGAGTTCATGAACTTTAAACTTTTTGGGAAGACCATTTTAGTGGTAATTCTGAATTCTAAAGTTTGAACTTTTTTGGGGCCATCCACTCAGCCAGTGAGTACTTCGCCAACCTGCCTAGGGATGTGCTGCTCCGGTTTTGGGATTTTGGTGAGGTGATGTCAAGGAACCAAGGATTTTACTGCAGCCACCTGAATGTCAAAGGGATTTTGGTGAGGTGATGTCAAGGAAGTTTGGGTGCGAAAGTCGCTATACACCCACTTTCCTCTTGCTTGGAGCCATGGGCCAAAGGGACACCCTGACACCAAAGGCTCATGTGCGGGTTCCCTTTTTCAGAAGTGGAAGTATCTAAAGATAACCGGGTCCCCAACGTGTGTTCGTTCTATTATTTATTTATTTGTTTTGTTCCTTTGTTCCCTCTACAACTAGCTCAAACGCGGTGCAAAGGACTAGATACTTGCATGCTTGATTGTTTGTTTGTTTATGATGCATCGTTAGGCCCTTAACTTTTTGTTTGCCTCAAACAAGGGGAGCATCACAAAACAAAAACAAGTTGTTGGAGCCCACCAAAGAACTCTCGAGGTCCAAATCTGCAAAGTCCAAGGACCTGACCCAGAAAATTCCGTTAACAATGGGGGATTGCTACAAAATTATGGGGCGAACTCTGTTGTTTCTGGGAAGTGTGAGGGTCCAAGCAACTGCTAGGTCCCCCAGTACTGCCCTTTCAACTTTTCTTGGGGAAGGGTTCGTTCCCCTACTAAAATAGACTACAGGAAAAAGTTGGGGCCCTTATTCTAACCTCTCTACTGGAGGACCAAGTATGGGAAGTGGTGCAGGGGTCCAAGCCACTGTTGAGACTTCACATCGGGAGGCGAATGGCATTGACTTGGGCAGCCAAATGCCATTGTGCGGCCTGGCTGTGGCGCCTCGGATGGATCTCAGCGGACTGGCAGACGGGTGTGAGACGTGAAAGATGGACGAATTCCAATAAGGCGGCAGTCAGATTGCACGGATTTTCACGAAGCCGCAGACCGGAAAATGGTGTTTTGTTCGTAATCTATATTATGATATTTGCATTCACTGACTCTTCAGTCAGCCCCCAACCTCTACCAATCCGAACCATTGGTGAAGCATCCTCGGTGTCGATTAGCCTTACCAGGATCAGTTTGTTCACACAAATGGGCCAAGCCCGGAGGGAAAAGTTGGGATGTTTGAAGAAAAGCTCCCTCCAGACTTTGTGTTGAGATAGTGTTTTTGAAGTGATTTGAAGTCAGTGAAGTTGCTCTACTTGCTTTGCTTTTGAGTACGCCCACACAAAGCGGAATTCTACCCTTCGGGTCTGCGCTTTCTTTATAGTTTGTGCAGACTATGCTGGTCTTTGCATGTCCCTATCTTGTGTTTTTGTTGTTTGAGCGTAACCTTTTGGCCCATTTTTACAGTGCATTTCCTTTGGGTGCGGGATGTTTACAGGCGACTATCGGATTTGCAGGACAATTGAAATGTGATACTGAATGTATAGCTTAGAATATGGTTTGCGGCCATCAATTCCTCATGGAAATGACGTTCACCAATGGGTTTCCAAAAAAGCATTCCCAGATGTGTACTGAACCGCATGCTGCATAATGGCTCCTGTACAGTCAGGTTGTCCGCGTCACGCATGGCAACTTTTCTGTCAAAACCAGGGACCCTTTTTGATTTTCTTTGTTGCAACTGTCTCGAACGGGGTCCCGCGTCCCTAGTTTTGATGAGGAGCCAGGAAGCATCATGTGTTCATCTCGGGTCTCCTTCGGGACAGACGCGACAATTTCGGGGGGTAGCGGGGTGCTTGCGCGGCGGGGCTCTGGTTCCGCAGACATGGGAAACACGCAGATTTGGCTACTCATGGCTCTGAACTGGTCTGGAAGTTCGGCGAGTGGTTAGCAATCATGGTTTTTTCAATCGGTTCACTGGAGTCTCCTCCAACCCTCTTTTCTTTATTTGAGGTATAGGGCACAATCTGATCATTTGATTTTTGGAGTACCCTCAGCCCATGAAACACGTTTCTCTTTTTTGGCCCCTGAAGGTCCACTTAGGCTTCCAGCTAGCATTCGAGGGATCAGAAGGAGACTCCAGGTACGATCGCACAAATTGGACTGAGCTTGGGCTAAACGAGCTCAGCTCCTATCCTATTTTTCAGTTACGGCACCCACCTGTCGGAAATCGGGAGATCTGTTCAGTTTTATTTCCCCTCGTTCAAAGACTGCAGACATGGTTGTTGGAGGACCATTGCCCCTCCAAAAAGCTGAAAGGATAATATCAGAATCATGCAGATGCTTTGTCTTGGCACGGGGGGAGAAACGAACACCGAAAGGAAGCTGTCGTCGAATTTGTTTGGGTCGCCTCCTCCTCTATGTCACGTGTTTTCTTTTCGAGGGGTTTCCCTCCTTCCACCAGAAAACCCACCGAGGGAAAGCGGATCGGCTTGTTGGGGCGGAATGAACTCTTGTCGAGTTTCTTCAGGAAACAGTACTGATTCCCTACCCTATAGGGTCCCAAGACCCCATTAAGGTCTATGAGGGTTTCAGGCCCTCATATGTAAGGTCTTGGGACCCTATAGGGCTGAACAACTGATACGGTTGATATAATGGTTGATCCTCGATTGTGGATTCCAAGTTTGATTTCCAGATCATCCATCTTGGTAAAAGGTCTGGCGAGAGGGCGACACGCCCCCCGCCGAATGTCGGACATGGTGTGGTCCAAAGGCCTGGGATCGCCAGCCCCGTCGCGGGTGTGGCAATTGAAGGCGGGACGCAAAGTCTCAGGGAGGTCAGCCCCCAACCCCAAATTCTTGATCTCCAGCTGGTTCAGTGACAAATTTTTTGGCGCTGTTCTTTTTCTGGGGGCTGAAGGGCCGCTAGGGATCCATCAACCGTTTTCCAGCTCCTTTTTGCTTCCAAGAAGGTCTCTGCGGCCCTGGGGCCAGGGCCACATCGATTTCTCAGGTGGGCGCTTCTACGCCTCTGCGCAGCCGGGCCCGCCCGGGCTCTTCCCTTCCGGTGGCCAAAATGTCGCAGTCCGGTAGCCAGTCGCTGCTGAGGCGCGTGGCTTTTTCTTCGCGGCTTGGGGGGGGCCTTGTGGGCCGGGGCGGTTTACACATCTCGGCTCCAAGTTCATGAGCCACTTCGGCGGTTTCAAGCAGATTTATTTTAAGAGACCCAGAGGAAGGAAGCCATCGTTGTGCGTATCTAAGAGCCAGTGAGAGTCGCAAGCCTTGGATTTTGCAGGGAAGTGTTCAGGAGATGGACATCTAAGAACCATTGGGAGTCGCTTCCCTTGGTGTTTGGGTGCTTCTGGGGTTGCAATGGGGTGAACCTTATTACTTGGTTTTTGAGGGCGAAGGGTCTGTTTCCATTTGTGGGTTGAACTCAAGAAGGCTTGGTTTGAACGGCCATTGGAATCTCCTGCCATTGTGAGGTACACTTCCAGTTGACTAGGTCCACATGCAAACTTCCCTAGACGTCACGTTGAGCATCAAATCAGATGCAACGACCAAGCCACTTTTGACCCCAGCAAGGAGGAGTCCATGAAGAACTCGAGTCCTTTCATCACTGGCGACTGAGTTTGAGTTGACCGAAGGGTTGCCGTTCGGACATCGGGCTTGAAGATAAAGCATAGCTCTTTGCCAGGTCGAAAGGCCTCTGAAAGGCCGAAAGAGAGGGACAGGCATTTGCGAGGTTTGCAGAACTTCCGTTCATTTGGGTGGTTTCTCAGGCTTTCACTTTAGAGGGATGATGGTCTAATCCAGTATAAGCCTCACCTACTTCACAAATGAGTCTAACTGGGAACCACGGCTTGTGCAAGACAAGTATATGGGTGAATCTTGCAGTTGCCTTGAACAACTAGTTCGATTTACGCTTTTGCTTCAACAAAAGCACCCAACGGTAGGGTTGACGATGGGAATCAGCAACTGAGCAACTGGGCTGCAGGTTGTTGTCCAAGGCGGATCCATTTACCCGTAGCGGTACTCAAGAGGACCCACCCTTTAAAAATAAAATAAAGAAAATGGTTGGTCACCTACACTGCAGGGATCCCCGCGGTTGCTCTCTCACCCCTTCAGGAGTCTCGCCCACGTTGACCTCGCACTCTCCATCTGCGGTCGTGGTTTGGGCTCCGCAGTTTCTGCTCCTGACCTTGCCCACCTCGGGCCGCTTTCGTCGGCGCGCAGCCTCTTGTGCGCTGAGTTGGCGGCGTTGGTGCTGAACTTGGCACACTCCGAAGCTGCACCGTTCACTCGCAGCTTCTCACACATTGGATTTGTCCTGCCGGCCTTGGCCAGCACGTGGCTGGGCTCCCCCTCATCTCTGCGATCCGTTGCTCGCTCGGGCGTTGCTGCCTCGGCTCCTGGGCGCGTCGTTGCGGGCTTCTCAGTTTCCTCGTCCGACTCTGGCCACCTCGAATCGCCAGCTGCTCCGCGCAGCTTTGCCCACCCGGACGTCGCCATTTCCGTCTTCGACTTCGGGGTTCTCGGCTCCACGGCCTCGGTGCGCAGCTTCTCCCGCTCGGAGCCCGCGGCCTCCGCCTCAGACTTCGCCCACTTCGGCCCGGCGGCTCCGCCGCGCAGCGCCGTGCGCCTCGGCCCCTCCTCGGCCCCCGCGAGCTGCGCGCGGCTCGGCGCCTCGATCCCGGCGCTGAACTGGGCCGCCTCGGGCAGTTTCACGTCCTCGCGGAGCTTTGGGCGCTTGAGCCCTCCAGCTGCTCGGCATCATTTTTTTGGGGGGAGCGCAGAACCGGCAGCCGGGTTGTTGTTTTGACCCGGTAAGAGCCCGATGGGGGAAACATATTTGGATCCGGTTTTGCTTTGGACCCGGTAATTTTGGCAAGAGGGGCACATTGTTCGACCGGAGTCACGCAGCGGTTTCGGGTGTTCGCCCATTAGCTTTCCGGGCGTGTGGTGTGCCTCCATCGTTTTATTCTGGCAATGAGTTTGCTTGCATGGTGGAGAATGGTTGGGGTTGGGGCCGGCCGCATCCTATGAGTGGCCCTTGGCGATTTCCCTAAGCGAGTCAAACATGGTCGGATGGAATGTATCACCAGAAGGCAACTTCTTCAGACTCAGATACACATTGATATCCATCCCGAAAGGACCAGGCACTGGCAACTCGATGATTGAGCCTTGTTTGGGAAAACAACCCCACCAACCGCTATAAGTTGACTATAAGCTATGCCGAGAAGCCATCCACAGACTGAAGGCAAAAGTCCGGGTTTGAGACCCGAAGCCCTTGAGCCTACAGTTTCGCGGGGCCCGAAAAGAAGGAAAGAAAGCAGCGGTTGCATCTTCCCCACTGCGAGCGAACACCCCATTCAAAAAGAGAAGAAGAGGTGGCATCCGTTTCCAAGGGACCCTGGATCCATAGCTCTATGGGGAGGCGTCTTTTTGGGCGAGAGCACACGTCTTGGGCAGATGGTCATAGCAGTTGGCAAGCATCGGACGTTTGCTTGGTTTTAGTATCACTTCAACTGGGGCAACTTAGGATGTAGATGTGGCATCTTTGCCCTTGACTAAACGATGGTCAACACGGGGACAAAAACACATCCTGTAAGCAAAAGGTTCACAATGACCCAGTTCCTACCCGATTCCAGACCCTGTAGATGGCTTTTGGGGATGTCAAAACGGGTCCCTTGGTACATCCTTGGGTCCTCGGACCCAAAACGGGGGCCAGACTTTGGGCACGCCGTTTTGGAGCACATACTGTGGATGGACGAAATCCTGCACCTAAGAAACCCTGGTTTCTGGTGATTCCCCTGTGGATGCCAACAAACGTTATGGTTTCAACGATGATTTGGTGCGAGAAGCGGATTTCGCAACCATCCCACAAGCAAAGCCATTGTTTGTGGGTATCTACAGGGGAATCGAATCCTTCCAGGGTTTCTTAGTGCGAGAAGTGGATTTCGCAACCATCCCACAGTACCTAGATCCCCAGTTGCCTGTATTTTCCAGCTACTTTGACCAAATTATGGGCTACTTGGGGTTCCAGGCGCCGGTTCCCTTTTCCAGGCGCCGGTGTCTGGAGCGCATCAGCTGGGCCCAGCCATCCCTTTGCACAGCTGCACACGGGCTGGCAGCGCGCTCTCGGCCTGCGGCTCCTCGGCTGGAAGCTGAACCTCCCAGACAGGGGGGGGTCCCCCAGCAATTGGTGCCCTTTCTCACCGCTTCTTTTTTGGGGGGAGGGTTCCCCTACTAAAATAGACTACAGGAGAAGAATCGGGTACCAACTTATTCTAACCTCTTTACTGGAGGACCTGGCAGATGTTTGACGTGTTCAGCTGGGTATGAGTCAAAATGAACCAGGATATGAACCGCAGGTTTTAGTCCTTGTTTCCAGTTGCCAGGGCGCTTGCCATTTTGGGGTTCCCACTCTAAACATGTTTCTTTGAAGCCTCAGCTTGATTTCCGGGGGGGGCGGGCTCTCTCTGAGACCCAAGGTGAGAAATGGGAAGCGGCCCTGCAAGCACTCTATGACAACTGTGGAAGGGAATGGCTCAACTTTTGGATTTTTGGATATGTACCCCCTGCACCCAAATCCGAGGTATGATGTTACTTCCTCACAAGCAAAGGATGCATTTACCGGGGAAAACCGTTTGGTTTGCTCAGAATATATCATATACCCTTTAAGAAGTGTGTTCCCGTTTAAGTTCAGTCCCAGGGTCTGCGTCGGAGGTGTCATGACCGGGCGCCCAAATCCGCGTTGTTTCAATTTTGTTCATACCCGTGGCAGGTGTGTTCATGTTTGAGATACTTGAGGCCCATGGGAACTTGTTGGGTTGAAGTTGCAACACATGTGTTTGTCAAGTCTCACCTGGGAGTTGACTTGCCCAGGTGTGACTATGTTGGAGCTGCCGGTGCCGGTCTTGGACCTTTTGCATCTTGGCCTCTCCTCCTCGCTCCGCGCTTTTGCCCGGCTGGGCCTAGCTGTGCCGGCGATGAGCTTCGCGAGTTTGGGCCTCTTCCCGTTCATTCGGAGCTTCTGTCGGCCGGGCTCTACGCTCCCCATGGCGCCTGAGCGGGATCTCGACTTTTCGATGCCGGCGAAGGAGCCTGCGACCTTGGGCTCCACTACTTCGGCCTTCGGGTACGCGCGCTTCGACTTGTGCTTGTCAGCGCCGGACAACGTGTTCCTGGGGCCGGCAACTTCGGTGAGGTCGTTTGCATGGCCGGGACCGGCGGCCTTGGTGTTTGCGGCCGCTAGGTTGGGCCTGGCACTGTTCTTGAGGTCCTTTGCTCACGTGGGCTCGCCTGTGTTGACCTTCTCCTTTGTCCGGCTTGGCTCACGCGTACCAGCTCTGGACCTTGCGAGTCTTGGTGTCGCCATGCCCATCCGATCCTTCGTGCGCCCAGGCCTGTTCGTGCTGGCGCCCAACCTCGGAATGCTTGGCCCGGCCACGCTGGCACGATCCCACGTCCGCCTGGGCTTTTCCATGTCTTTGCCCCAAAGCCACAGCTCAGGCCCCTCCACTTCGCTTCGAAGCTTCGGCCGGCCAGGCTCGGTGCTTCTTGTCTGTGGCCTGGCACGCTGCGGGTCTCTGGCGCCGCCCTGGGATCATGGCCCACCTGGCCCGGCCATGTCCTTGCGGAGCCTTGCACGCGCCGGCGCCGCTGCGCCAGCTCTTTCCAGCGCACGCCCGGGCTCAGCGCCTTTCCTCAGGAACCTGGCGCACGTGGGACCTGTACCGCTGGTGGCTGGTGTTGCCCGCCTGGCACCACAAGCGCCGGCCCTGGACTTGGCAGAGCTCGGCTCCACACCTTCTCCGCACAGCTGCGCACACGCCAGCAGCTCACTGCTGGTGGTAAACTTGGGGCATTTTGGACTCACCTTGCTTTTAAGGAGTCCTGCGTAAGCTGGCCCAGCCATTCTGGTGTTTGACCATAGCAACCCAGGGTCCTCCACCCCTGCGCAAAGCTTTGTTCAGCTGGGCGTCTCAATTTCGACCGCAGGCTCTGGCAATCTCAAGCTTACAGCAGCGCTGTCCATTGTTGATGCTGCCTTTCTGGGCTTTTCGTTGTCAGCGAGGTCTTCTGTCTGCCCTGGATTGGTCATGCCGGTGCCTGACCCTGCCATGGTTGGAGCCTCATTGCCAGTGCGTTCCTTTGGCCAAGCGGGCTTGGCTGTCTTTGTGCTGGAGCTTGGGTATGTGGGCTTTGCCTTGTTATCACGGAGCTCCGGGCACCCCGCCCTGTCGCTGCTGGCCTGTGGCATTTCGTGTGTGGCTTTCTTCATTTTCGTCTTGTCCACTTCCTGCCTCGGCTCCCCGTCTTTGTCGCGGTCTCTTTCGCGCCCCGGCGCTGCGGCCTCTGCCTTGACCCACCTGAACACAGGCGCAGCCACTTCTCTGCAAAGCTTGGCTTGGGCAGACGTTTCTCTGTCGACGTCCGGCTGTGGATGCACGGAGGCCTCATTGCCAGCACTGGACCCCGCGCAGCCAGGCAGCCCGGCCTCTGTCAGGAGCCTTGTTTGCCTGGGATCTGCCATGTCGGTGCCCGACTTTTTGCATCCCGAGCCATCGCTTTTGGCCCGCAGCCACGCACGTGTTGGACCAGGGCTTCCAGCCTTTGAGTTCCCAAACATCGAATCCTTGCCGTCTCTCAGGTCCTCAGCACGGGCGGATGCCTCCGCCCCAGCAATGTCCAGAGCTCAGCTTGGCCTTTTCTTGCCGGCCGCAGATCTTGCTAGCTTTGATTCTCCGCTTCCCCTCCGGAGCTTCGTCCGCACCGCTTCGCCTTTGTTGGTGGCACGGTTCTCTCAGGTTGGCTTGCTTTTGCCTCCCAGAAGCCCTGCTCAGCCAGGCCTTTCGCCCTCAATCGCGTCACAGTTCCGCCTCGGATGCCCGCCGTCTAACCAGGACTTGGCCATGAGCTCATCTATGCTCGTGCGCGGCCCCGTCATGCCCGGCAACTCTTTGCCGGCGCTCGCTGTCTCTGAGCTTGGCTCGGCATTGTCTCTGCGTGCCCCCGTGCGCTTGGGCTTGTCCATGCTGTTGGCGGACCATGCTCAATTTGGGCCGGCAGCGTTCCTCCACAGCTTCGCCCGCTTGAGCCCTTCTGCCTTTGCGTGTGGCTTGGCCCGCCCTGAGCCCTCCACCTCAGCCGTGGACTCTGCTACTTTCGGTTTTGCGGCCTCAGCACGGAGCTTTGCGCGCACTGGGCCTGCCGCGTTTGTTTCCGAGTGCGCGCGTTCGGCAGCTTCGCCATCTCTGCGGAGTTGCGCGCGCCCGAACGCAAGTCTGCCAGTTCTGGACAGGTGCCGACTTGGCTTCCGCACCTTTGTGGCTGACTTTGGTTTGCTCGCCTCTTCAGCGTTTCTTCGCAGCTCTGGCCAACCTGGCTTGCCCCTCCCGGCCCTCGACCCCGCCATCCTCGGGCTCTCCTTGTCAGCACGGTCCCTTGCGACTTTTGGATTTTCCTTGCCCGCCAGCGGGACGATGCGGTGCGATGTCAGTGGAACGCTGCCTGTCATTGGCGCTTGTAGGCTTGGCCCCACTCTGCCAACGAGGTCACCTTGCCGCCCAGGATTTCCGATGCTTGCTCCAGCCTTTGCAGATGCTGGCTCGCCTTTGCCTTTGAGATCTTTCGGCTGCCTGGGCCCGAGCCCCCCTGCGATCAGCAACTGTCGCACCGGAAGCTCAGCCAGTGCTGTGGACACCAGCGACCTACTCAGCTCGCTCCCGACCTTTGACTCGCTGAAGCCCGGCAGCTCGCCTCCAGTGGTGGCCAGCGTTAACCTGGGCCTTTCTACTTCGCCCCACAGCTTCGCCCGCGTCGACTTGGCGGCGTCGACCTTCCGGGTCGCCATGCTGGGCCTCGTGCTGCCTTCGAGAACCCCCGCACGGCCCAGTCCAGCCACGTCGACTCCTGGCACCTTGTGCTTTGGCCCTGCCATGCCTGCGCCGGACAGCATGCACTCAGGATCTGCGGCCTCAACCCGCAGCTCCGCGCGGCCGGCATTTTCCGTGCCCGCGCCGAACTTTGCGATTGTCGGCTCCCCGACCTTCATCCGAAGCATGGCACACGTGAGCCTTTTTCCGCTGTTGCCGGAGCCGGCCCACCTGGGTTCAACGGCTTCCCCGCGGCAGCATGCTCGCGTGTCCTCCTCCCTGTTGCCTCTAGGCGTCGCTTGCCCCGAATTCTCCGCTCCCGTGCCGGCTGCCGCGCACCCGGGCTTTGCAACATCCATCAGAAGCTTCATCAGGATAGACCCCTCAACGCTCACATTCGAGTGCTTCCACTCAGCTTTGGCGCTGCCTGCGCAAAGCTTTGCCCGCCCAGGCTCCGCCATGCCCGCCTTTGACTTCCTGCATTCGGGCAGTTTTTTGCCTGTGAGGAGCCATTTACGCTTGGGCTTGTCTTTGTCGCCGAACACCGGCGTTCGCATGAGCTCGTCAGCCTCCCTTGTGGATGGGCTCAGCATGGGAAGCGCGTTGCTGCCGCGAAGCCTTGGTCACATGGGCCCTCCCTTGCCCGTGCCACGCTTTGCGCATCCCGAGTTTTCCCCATTTCTCCACAGCTTCAGCCGCTCAGAATCGGCCGTCTCGACTCCCACAGCCTCCGGCGTTGGTCCCTTTGCGTCTCCTCGCAGCTTTGGCCGCGCCGGCTCTTCGGCTTCCTTGTGCGGCCTGGCGCGCTCAGAGTCCCCCGCTCCGGCCTTGAGCTGGGCGAGTCCCGGCTTCGCCGCCTCTGCCCGAAGCGCCGCGCGCTTCAGCTCCTCCGCCTCCGCGCCGGACAGCGGCGCCTCAGGCGCCTCGCCGCCTCTCCGCAGCACGGCGCGACCCGACTCCGCCGCGCCCGCCTTCGACTACCTGCAGCTGGGCTTCACTACGCCTCCCAGGACGAAGGGTCAGATGGAGATGGGACTTGGCCGGTGGGAAACGCCTCGAGAGCGGGACACCAGACGCAACCAGGGGAAACAGATGCAAAGCCTGGTAAGGAGGGTGACCTACTGGAGTACCAGTACTGCATGGAAAGTCCCCTGTATTGTTGGACACTAGGTTGTCGCTGTGGCATCTTCAACAAAGGGCTTAAAACAAAGGAACTTGGGTTCTGCCTTGCATAGTCCGAGCATTCTGCATAGGGGTTCTAGCCCTTAGCTAGAACGCCTGACCACCAGTAGCCAAGGGCAATAGTGACGGAGTGACTTGCATCCTGCTTTGGGCCCCTTTATATAAGTTACTGAAGAGCCTTGCTTGAACATACAGTTGTTCCATAGAAAGAAGCCAGATTGAAGCCACCTGACTGGCCACGTTAGTTTGCTGCTCCTTTGGGCTCAATGATGTGGCATGTTGCTTGAAACCGAATCTTAAGCCCTTATCTAGTTATGAGGCTTTCCAGCATGACCCTTGGGTGTTGCAGCCAAGTCCAAGTCGTTGGAGGCTGCTGGGGTGGGGTGATGACCTTGCGCCTTACGGAGGGCTGGCTTCCGCAAACATGTTTTCAGGTCCTTACCGGTCCTTACCCCAAAAACCCTCGGACACCTGGATTTGTGGCTAGCCAGGAACATGGCCAATGCTTGGTTTCTTTCTGGGATTCTTTTGAAGCCAGCCAAAAGAAGTTGTTTCATTTTGAGCCCCATTAATCATTGGGTGTGGGATATATACAGCCGTCGTTTTAAACTAATGTTAGTGTGTTCGGTTTAGTTTTCCGAACTCCCTTGCTAACATGATATGACTTCCCTTTGTATATATACAAACATACCAAACACAATACGGAGAACAAAGACAGGAAGCATGCGCAACTGCAAGGGCTCATGACATGCTGGACCCCGGAATGCTCCTTTTGCAGGGTTTCAACCACCAGAAACCATGAACGAAAACCCACGACGTGTGCTTTGGGTTTCCCAGTGGCACCGAAAAGTTTTTCTTCCAGGCGGCAGAAGCGCAGCACAACCCCCCAGTACATGTCCACAGAGAATAAGCTCAGGTATCCCCAACAGCACCGGAACCCTTCCGGAACCTTCCCTGAAAGCTGCCCCGAACCGCCCCATAGACCCAAAGCTTTCAGCTGTTGGGGAAAAAACACTTTTTGGCATCCTCTTCAATATCAACATAGAGACTTGCAGCACGAGGCCAGATTGGTTGTACCAAGTCTTGTGACCGGTTGAAAGGGAGCTAACAAACTGGGTTCCTTTGGGATGGTACACAGGTGTTTGGCCTTGATCAGAACACATTTATTGGAGCCCGTTTAGGGTTCCTGATCGGCACTTTCTCGCATCCATGAAACTTATCCGGCAAAAGGGGGTAAACTTAAAGTTTTGCCAGTCCTCGTATCTAGCACCCTGTCAGTTTTCTGGCCCCGCTTTCGCCAGGACATGTTTGCGAGTCAGCCCCTCTTTGTTCGTGCCCGGCATTCTGCGCTCGGGCCTTCCGCTCTTTGCGATGGACGCTCGGCTCGATGGCTGGATCTGAAGCGAGCGCTGCGCTGGCCAGGGGGTGGGTTCCCTTGGTTACCCAGAGGATCTGAGTACCTTCTAAGCATGTAATGAGACCCGTTGTGAACCCCCCCAAAAGCCATCCTCACAAATTACTCGGACCCTTTGGGTTACCTACACGGGTAAATGGATCCACAGGGAGAGCTGAACAATTGATTTGTGGTTATTGTTTCGTGGTGACTGGAATCAAGACAAAGATTCGAACCAACAGTCGCCGGGTTTTGAGATTGACATAGAGGAGAAAGGACCCGCATTTTGCAATGACTCGTTTTTTCTCTACCCCACAATCCCGGACCTGGGCATCGCCCGGGGTTTCCGACGCCGCGCTTTCAGTTTTCCGCCCCTACAGCTTGTTGAAGCAAACCAAGGAACCGAATTATGCTGGCAAGTACCTGGGGTTGGCTTGGAAAGAAGGCAGAGGGCGGTGGTCTTAGGCTGTTTTATCCAAAAGAATGCGCATCCGACGGAAGGGGTGCAAGAAGATGATCGTTTTGTGTGACACAAGTAAAAAATGGGCCATTCTGGGCGAGGAATAGCTTACTAGAATTAGGAAGTGGGAAGTCTGGATGCCCAAGTGGCCACTTTTGTCCAGCCACTTTACCCCACTACTAGCCCACAATTTGGCAAAAGTCGCTGGAACATAAAGGCAACTGGGCGGAAGTCTGGATTGCAGCTGCTCTCCTCCTCCCTAAGAGGGAGGTCTACACTGTGTTCGCATTTTGTTGTTTGTGAGCGGTGGCTGCATTGTTGAAACCATGGGTTGTGAACCAGGGCTGTGGGTAAGTGCTCTTCAATTGATAAACTCTCCTAGGGCTGTTTTGAAGGGCCACCAGCAGTCAACAGGATAAAACACGCACCCCCCAAAATACTCGCTTTTTGATGTCACGTGCAGACATCCTTTTGCGATGTGAGTGGCAAGGTGATGTTAATTGATTGGCAACCATGACCGGCCAAATTGCTTCGGGATCTCTGGAGGGGTCCACTATTTTAAGAAGCGCAATATCGCGATTTCAGCAACAGACAATACTGCCAGGATATAAATTATGATATATCCTCTGAGTTTTGCGGCGTTTTCAGAGTTTGGACCATGGCTGTGGCTCCCCAAATATCCCTCAGAGAACTTGCCCCTTTTTGTTGCGTGCCTTGAGCATAGCGCTTCCGGGCGGCCGTGAACAATCTGTTTTGGGTTTTGAACAGGCCCAGCCCGTGGGAAAAGAGGTTCTAGGGCTCTCTGTACCCTGTCTGTACCCTGTTTGTACCCCTTGGAAGTGACTTGTGGTTTCCCACAATGAACCCTTCACCGTCCCTGGTTTCTTGTTTTTGTTTACTCGACCCCCCAGGGCGCAGGGCTCCGTGTTGGACTACCCCAAGAAGACTTAAACCCGGGAATTGGTTTCCCTGTGGCAATCAACTTCTGGGTATCTTCGTCTACCTGGAGCCTCAAACTACCCATAAAAGCGGAAGTCACCCCAAAATGTTGGGGTAATAGCAACTCCGGGACCTCTAAATATTGCAATTATTGCAATCATTGGAATTGAATTCCAATAATTGCAACAATTGCAAACTCCGGGACCCTCCAAATATTGCAATGATTGCCATGTTTTTCCGGGATCTTTGAGGGAGGTAGCCGGATGTGTTCCCGAGGACTGCGTGAATCCGGGCTACACCCCGTCCATGCGCACCAAGACGGCCAGGGGGGCCAGGGCGATGCTCTCCCTGCCGGTGCTGGACCACATCAGCCTAGGCCCGACTCTCCAATATTTGTATGCATAGGTGTCCCCTTTGCTTGATTTGGGAGTTATTATTTTGTGGAACTCACAGATTCCAAGAGGGCAGCCGGGGCGGGGCCCATTTCCTTATGAGCAACGCATGTCTCGGTTTTGGGCTGACGGAGGACCTATGTTGTCGATCCGATCTTCCTCCCGGCTGGGGTCTTCGGCGCCCGTGTTGGAGTCGACGCTGGCCTGCAGTAGAAACCGGGTTGGATGCAAACCGTTTTGTGGCTACGAGTTCTCCCTGGTCCCTGTTTCTCTATTGCGTGTTGACCTGTATCCAGGCAACCCCTGATTGGCGGTTTGGATTGGCGGTTTGGGGTTTGCAAGCCCTGGTTCTGGTAGAGGGCAACTGAGAAACTTATCCTGAAGCACCAAACCACCAAACCACCAAGTGGGAAGCTGATGCAACATGTGGGCGTGTCTTCTGTGGGCAAGCAGCCGCATCCAAACCGTGGATTTGTGGCAGGGAGCCGCTTTGTGTTTTGGCGTCTTGGGCCTGAGTAGGATGGGCTTGGCCGCAACAAACAGTCTTGGATGCTGATGTGTTTTTTGGTTTGGGCAGTAAGGACATCTGTTTGTTTTCAGGGTGAGCCTAGATTGCCTTTGTGAGTGGCAAGTAAAGCTTCGTGGCAATGTCTGATACGAAGAGTGAAAAGATATGGATGTACTGACTGCTCCCGTGGGGCCAATGCGTCTGCTGTTTCACAAGGGGAAAATGAAAAACATCCTTTCAGCCAATGGAGGTTAACAAAAGCACGCAGACCTCCTGGCAAAAATCAGACACCCTGAAGCCATTCGAATGTCCGCTTCCCCTGTAAGTGGCAACAAACCTTGTGGTTTCAACCATGATTTCAAAGGGAACCTCAACTTCTCTCAGAAATTCGGAGGGAGATTCAGGGGACCCTCCAAAATCGGGTTTTTCCACTCCTTCCCCATTTTGCCAGGGTTTTTGCAAGCCTTCCCCATTTTGCCAAGGGATGTTAGGACTTTGCTTTTTGCCAACTAATGGGTTTTCCGAATTAAACCACAAACAAATTGTGCACTTTTAGCAGGGGAGCAGAAAGCAACCGAGCTTCCTTGAGCCAATCAAGGCCCAGCTCTAGTGTTCACCCCCCATTAAAAGAAAGGCAAGGACCCGATTTGGATGACAATCCTCAGGTAAACAATGATGGTTATATGAGCCCCCATTGTTTTCCTGGTTTGAATCCCAGGGCCACCATTACTGAGGAGTCGGCCGGCCCCATCCACCTCCACCCGCAGCTGCGCGCGCCTGGGCTTTCCGCTGTCCATCGCCGGGGCGGCCCACCCGGGCACCACCAGCGTGAGCGGCGCGCACCAGGTGGGGGGAGCTACTTCTTCCTATGACGGGGTCCCTGAAATGGGGAGCGCTGGGATTCCTTATGACGGCGATCCTCTTATGGTTAAACAGATTGTCAGGAGGTACCTGGCGTTTCCCTCGGACCCCTGCACGCTGGCTGTTATGAACCCTTAGTCTTGGATATGGGTATGGGTCAAAATGTAACCACAGGAGGATCGCTGGTTGTTGTTTTTGGTTCCATGTACCAGGGCAAGCCATTTTTGGTGCGCACTTTTGACAGCCAAATGGTACCCTTCCTCCATTTTCCTCCCACATGGCGCCGGAGGGAGGGTAGGAGGGTACCTTGAAGATCAGTTTCCTCTTGGAGGGACCGGGTCCCTGTCAGGTGCCATGTTTGTGGGAGAGAGGGTACAGTTTCAGGTTTTTGAAACACCCCCAAGCTCATCATTGGACCCTCCAAAGTTGGAGGGATCTGGATCTCTGGACTTGGTGGCTCCCAGCCATCCGGTTCCTTAGCTTTTTAGCCTAGTGTTTAGTTCTTAGTTTCCATTGAACCCACTAAAAGTTCGTCACTTTTAGCGGGGGATCGGAAAACGGGCAGCCCAGCGGAAGGATCTCGGTGTTCGGGTTCCGTTTTCGAGGTCCCCATTTGGGGTATTGCACCAACTCCTCGGCCAAACCGTCCAATCGGCTGGCTTTCCTAAGCTAAGACCCGGCGAAATGGGACGATGGCTTTCTCACAGCTTCGTTTCGGGGAGGCGATTTGGGGAGCCCGGAATTCTCGGTGTTGAGTCCGGAATTCCATGCTTTTCAAGCATCCTTCTTTCCAAAAACCGATCGCTGCTTCAGGGTGTTGGGCGGTGTTTTTGTTTTGGAAAAAGAAGGATGCCTGGAAAGAATGGAAATGGAAGGTACCCCTAGAGGACTACCTTCCGAAATCTGGGATCTCGACCAAAAAATTGACTTGCAGCTTGGTAGGTGGGGACGGCCCTCTCGGCGACGAGTTGGGGAAATGCGCTCTTGCTGCCGGTGGTGAACTTTGCTCACCTAGGATCAGGCGGGCGGACTTGGGGCCTCGAAGGCTCCAGGGGTCATTAGCTCAACCAGCTAAGCAGAGGAGTGTATCCTCCAAACAAAAAAGTCCAAGTAGGTCGAAATCCGAAGGAAATCCCGTACCACAAAATTTGTTTGGTGTCCATAATTGAGACCCACCCCTGATGAATCGTTGAGAAACGGCTATAATTTACCAGCCAGGAACGAGGAAAACGGCTCAGAAGATCCTAATTAGGAACCCCCCATGCAACTGTTTGAATCTTCAAAGGGTGCTTCCCTTCATGTCCTATGAGAGGTAAATGGATTGAATCACTGGGCGATGTACGCTGTGAGCTCAAAGGATCTCGAGTTCCGCCCCCTCCGACTGACCGTTTGCGTGGGGAAGAAGACCGTCTGCTTGGGCTTGGGGACGGTTATCAACCCCATGAGATTCTTTCTTAGAGAACCTTGGTTCCTATAAAGGGAAACATGACTATGACGCACAGGTATGACTTGAAGGTGCAGGGTACGTCAAGTGGTTAGTAATTACGGCTATACTGAACGGGGACCTACCTTGGTTTGTGTGGGTTATTTGCCTGACGTACTGAATGGTTTCCTTGTTCCAGGGGTCCCCATATCTTCCTTTCTAACATTATTGGTTGGGCCAATTGAACTTGAGCCACCTTGATGTTGGGAGAAGTATAGGGATCGTTGTTGCATCAATCCCTAAGGCTCCTCTGTCTGTGATGTTGACCCGCATTTGGAGATGCTGAGTGATTTTTGTTTAGGCAAATGTTGGCAAATAAATTATTATTTGGAGCTAGCTTTTAGGTATGTAGGCAGCCCTGCATTTTCGGAGTTCCCTCGTTTGGATCCCCATCCAAAAGTTGAGATTTGCCCGTCCTGTCAAAACAGGTGAACCTCAATGGCGATAATCCTTTTCATTTTAGTTGTCCTCTCAAAAAGACACATACAAACAAAGAGAACTGGCTGCTGCTCAGTCGGGAATGTGGCAAGGAATCCAGCAATTGGTCCCCTTAAAGGAAACCACCAGCTGGACAGACAAACACAAACACAAACAAACAAACCCCTTAAAGCAAGAAAAGACAAGCACACAAACCGAAAGATAATGTTGCCCCGGATTGGGGGTGTCCCTGCGCCCCCGGAGGGGAACACCCCCATATTAATAAACATGGGGTTCATTAATCTGGGGGTCAACATTAAAGACCTCCTTGTTCCCCGTCCGCCGTCCTCGTTTTCGTCCGCGCAGCTCCCTTCCCTCGGAGCTCCGCTCGCCTGGACGCCGCCGCCTCCGCGCCGAACGTCGCGGGCCTCGGCTCGTCGCCGCCGCCGCGGAGAGCCGCGCGGCCGAGCTCCGGGCTAGCCATCTGCGGCGTCGCGCGCTTGGGGCCGCAGACCTCGGCCTTGACGCGGCTCGGCGAAGGGGAAAAGGTGGGAACATGTGCGGGTGTTTTGGTTAAGCCTTTTGGGGGCTGGCTTTTGGTGGAAAAATGTGCTGGCATCTTTTTTGGAGGGTAGCCTTTTTGGGCTGGCTTTTGGATGAAAAATATGTGCTTTGTTTGCAGGGTATCCTTTTTGGGGCTGGCTTTTGGAGGGCTACCCTTCTTAGGTTCGGTTTAGAGGCAACTCTCATGAAAAATACAAATTTTGAACATGGGGTGTACTCGCCAAAATTCGTACAAATGGGTATGTATCAGAATTGGGGTGTCAGTGCCGAAGGTCAGCATCTGCTGTGGCCCGGGCTTTTATTGGGGAGGTTGGACTCTTTTTGAACGGATCCTTGTTTTGGAGGAGTTTCTTGTCCACACAAGTTGGCCGCTTGGTTTCCCTTTGATCCGAGATGCAAAGGGTGGCCTTATAAACACCCCTGTGGGAGGTGAGAATAGGTAAATAGGAGGAGTTGCTCAGGGTCCCATACCAGCTAATTTAGAGGATCCCCTTGTAGATCAGCTGGTGTTTGAATGGCACGCTTCTTCAAGGTTCCCGATTTAGACGAACCATGGGGCATGTGGGAGGGGGAGGGGGGCGGTCCGCGGTCCCGGGGGGGAATGGAGTGGGTGTATCTCCTGGATGCGAGGGTTCAGAAGATGCAGTGTGAGAACTTCTCACTTTGCAGCAAATGGGAATGTGTGATTTCCACAGTAACCTTTTCAGATTGGTTTAATGGGAGCCTCCTGTCCACTTCTGGAAGCTATTTCCCTTTAAAAGGGTCACTCTGGTGGGGTTCATGTTAGTGGACTTTTCCGTTCCCACTAGTCCATGTCTCTGGTTTTCGCTGCACATAGTCGAAGTCAGGGCTTCTTTTGCAAGTGGGGTATGTGTTTGATTTTGTAAGGGGACCCGCCGCCAAATGGTGTTGTTCCTTTTGGCTTCCTTTGAAACCACAAAACAGGGGTACCCTCAAAACAATGCCAGACCCAGTGAATGGGAAACCATTGTTTACTGGCATTTACAGGGGAATCATCATTCCAGGGTTTCTTGGGTGGTGCTAAATGGATTCCGTCCATCCACAGTATCCTGGCATGTGTTGCAATCTATTTGGATGCACCTTGATTGGGTCATGGGATTCCCAAGCTCTTTTCAGCGAGAGAAGCACTAGGAGAAATCCATTCGCCCATGTTGTTCCTTGACCCATTGAAAGGTAGCTATTTGCACAGTTGCATGTAAGACCCAAACCGCAGCCAAAATCCACTGAACCAATGAAACAGAAGGCATTTTCATACAGGCTCTCTGGGAGCTTTCCAATTCAGTGTCAAAACCAATCCAAGTCCTGTTTTCATGGAAACCCTGCACTAGTTGCCGCATTAGCAGAAGAACGCTCGAACAGAGGAAAAGGAAAGGCAAGAGAAATCGCTGACCAGAATTCAAGGCCTGGGGGCGAAAGGCAAAGGCACCGCAAAAGCAGCTCATGTAGCATGTAGCTGAATACCAAGCAGATCCTACAGACGCATTCTACAAACAGCCGGACGCAGCAGGCACCGCAAAAGCAGGAGACCGACGGGCATCGGACCAACCCAAAAAGCCCTGAAGTGGCGCACCTAGCTTCTCGCAGCTACCTTCCTTTCCAGTCATGGGCAGTACACAGGATGTTGGGCCTTCATCTCAAGGCTACAATCTGGGCATTCTCTTTCGGTCGATCCAAAAAAACGCAGGACACAAATCGCTGAAGAAGGGGGGGCCCACAGAAGACTCCTCTAAAGATTTGGGTTCTTGGGTTCCATGTTCTGTTTGAGTAAATCAGGTCCCTCCCCATGACATCATACCCACCAGCCCCCCAATCGCTGTCAAATTGCCTCAAGCCGGCCTACGCCGACAGATAGCCGTTCGGGGGTGGCTACCCTTTAGGCTTGTAAACTAGGGGTCCCCCACATACTCCAAATATAGGTTCCCCATGGATTCCTTAAGCCCAAAAAGGATACCCGTACGCCACACCCAGTTGGAGCCTGCAAAGATGAGTCGAATGCATTGCGCATGAGGACTACACACTTGGGATCTTCTGTGCTGCTGCGATCCTACATGCGTGCTGGCCTTTTCTTCTTTGCAGCTCGGAAAGGATGAAGTTTGTGCTGGGCGGGTATGTCGTTTGCATACCCATTTGCGGACTGTCCTAAGAAACACAAAATTGGACACCCGTCCATTTTGAGGATCCTTTGAGGAGACCAGTCTCCCGATGAGGAGCGTGTTTCGTTTTTTTTGTTTTCCACATTTTTCCCCATTTGTTTTGTCTTTTTCTTTTTTTTTTTTTCCGGGGGGGGGGTTCCTGGAACAATTTTCCATTCGAGGGTTGATTAAAAGGATGTTGCCAAATCACTCTATGGGTTATCAATGTCAGCCGGGGTCATTCCCCACCCCTTGAGCAGGAAATCCCTGTATGCATTTGTTCGACACCATTTTGAGGGCTTCTCCTAGACAAACTATCCCCATCCCTAATGAATGTTAATGTACAGGGAGGGTCCACAGGTTTTGTTTAGCCATATATATATATATATACAAAACATATGTAAGAATTGAAAGTCTATCGGGGGGGGGGAGGGGGCTTGCTTTTCCCCCCCGCCCCATTTTGACAGACTCCCGTGCTTCCCTGTTAAGTTGACGAACTTCAGGCTTGTTGTTGACAGCCGTCTCATTGATAGTCAAGGCCCAACGTTTTGAGACAAGCCTGCAGCCCTAAAAACCCTGTTGTCCATAATAATGATAATTTTGCTCACTTCTTGAGCGAATGGACTTTATCAATTTTGGGTCTGGCCATTTTAGTGGTAAACAAGTTCGGACTTGTTTGCCAATCCACTCAGGAATTGAGTAGGCGGTTCTACTACCTGGTGTGAATCGATTTGTGGTCAAGACTGTATAAGCCTTCACGGAAGAACACGTTGATAGGTTGGGGTCGCTTCGGTGCGTTTCTATGGGACTCCCTTTGCCTTCTTTTCAACCATTGTTCCTAAGAACAAGTTGTTTGGGATTTGCTTGTAGACACCTGGTAGGGCCCCTGTCTTTTTGTTATTTCCCTGTCCTTTTTCCCTTTGTGAGTTGGAGGGTTGTCCCTTTACTCAATACCAAAACAGGGACCCAATGTTTTTCCCTATGGAGATCAAGACTTGTTACTTTCGGAGACAAGATCACAAGCGTATAGGATATCGCTTCTCGCGGAAGAAACATACTCACTTCCATGGATATACTTCCCCACCCAGTGATTCCATTTCACTGCATAGGGAACCAAGACCTTGTCACCCTTATCAAAGACCAACCACCAAAAGCATATTTGTTGCTTTCCTTGAGTGGGAGAACCAAATTACCCTCAAGCAACCAAACCGGACATTCTTAGTTCCCTACTTGAATTGAGTGGGGCGCAGCGCCTCAGATCCACAGGAAAACCCGCTGCTGCGCTGCCCGCTTCAGGTGATGCAGTGCTCCTCTCCGGGCCTCGCCTCGTCTGCGCGCAGCTCCGCGCGCCCCGGGCCCGCGCCCTTTGCCACGAGCCTCGCCGGCGCTGGGCCGACGCTGTTGGCGCGCGGCTCCGCGCGCCTAGGCGCGGGGCGCTGGGGGCGCTTGGGGAGGGCGGAAGAGGCACCGGCCAGCCTTGCATACGGCGTTGTTTGTTTCTCACTTCTGCGATACTTTTGGGAATCCCTACCCATTTTTCAAGGCGGGTGTTAGCCCTTTTTGTTGTATCACAGAAGTGGATTCCATTTCAACCACAAGGCCTGGTGTACCCCTTTTTGCCAATTACGCGTGCCTGGACCCACCAACATCCCTTAGAAAAGTGGCTCGTTGCCCCCAAAAAACTATGGTTGGTGACTTCTCCTTTGTTTTTTGGGTAGTTTTGAAGGTCCAGGTAAAAGAACCATGGGAGATAGGACCAAATGATACTCAACAGCGTCGCAAGAACCGCTGGCCCTTGGCTTGAACCAGTAAACAAAAGGATCCGAGGTTCCATTCGGGGATGTATCAAAAACAAGGGACCCCTCAAATGTGGTGATTTCCCACTTCTGCAACACCACCCAAAAAAAGTACTTTCGAAACAACAGATCCATTCTGAGCAGTTTTACCCCCCAAACGACCTCTGATTGAAGCTTAAATGGGTTTCGCTTGGATCCCCGGAGCGTCTTTTCAGCAGCTGAGTTCCTACAGTTAACTCTTTTCAGAATACCAGTTTGGTGGCAAACAGGGAATCCGACTCTTTCCAGCCAAGGGGTTTCGCAGCCTGTAGGACCCAAAAGAGAAATGACCAGGGGTTACCCACAGGGCATTTTTCTTTGGGGCGATGCATTAAGGGAGTACCCTTAGTCCAACAATGGAAGTAGGTGATCAAAGGTTTTGGGAAGACCATCCCTCTTTCAAGCACGCCAAATCTTCCAGTGGAAAAAGAGAGTACTCGGTTTATTGGGTTGGTTAACTTGGCAAAGGGACTTGTGTTTTGTTAACATTGGCCAGGCTCCTCGGCGTCTTGTGCCACGGTGCGGCGCTTCAATGTGCTCCCAGTGGCCGGGGCTGAGGCATCCCCAGTCGGTTCGGTGGCGACCGGGTCCAGTGACCCAATCGGATTTACCGCATTTGTGGGTGTTACTTTCCAGGTGTTGGAAGTGTGGTGTGGAAATCGCAAAACATATTTACGGGCCAGTTGCACACATCACCTAAATACCAGCGGAGAATCGGTTTAAGCAGTGGTGTTTGCATTCCTTGAGGAACCCTGTCCAATGACCCGGGGTGGGTCTTCTTGACAGCGGTAAGGCGAAGGTCACTTCAGATCAACGAACCTGGTTCCCCTGTTTGCCTCTGCTTTGGGGTCCTACATGACCATCGCAATTGTTTGAGGTCCGACCTTGGAAAAGGCACACCCAGATCTGATAATGTAGCTGTTGATGTACAGCTATGAATGCTACTAGATCATATATGTAAGTATTAATGGACTTGGCAAATGGCAAATATCTGCAAGCCGGCATGCTCAGCGAAGGTCCTTGGAGGTGCTAAATAGCCAGTTCTCCCAAAGGAAGCCCAAACCGGCACGCGCCCCTCCTTTGCCCCAACGCCTGCTTTTTGCCATGTCCAAATGTCCAAACGTCCAAACAATTGTAAGGGTTGATTCCCCCTCACTTCCTCAGTTCATGAACTTTAAACTTTTTGGGAAGACCATTTTAGTGGTAAATATAAAGTTTGGACTTTTTTGGGCCATCCACTCAGCAAGTGAGCCCCATTCTGTTCAACCCACGTTCTGTCCAAAACCCGGCCCCTTCCCCTGGTTTCCGGAGAGGTGTTTTAAGAAGGAGCCCTGGAAAGAATGGGGAAGGTGGCACTAGAACAATGTCTTTGGTGCAAGTTTTGCCAAGGGCCGTTAGGCCTGAATAACTTGTTGCCAACGAATGTGGGTTTTCCGAACTAGCCCACTAAAGGTGAACAACTTTCAGCAGGGGAGCAGAAAGCAACCGAGATGTGTTTCAATACTTGGGTGCCGAAAGTAGATCTTTGGTATCACTTTCTTCGGACCATTGGCGCATCACTCGCCCGGACCCAGGGCTGCCTATTGGCTTTGAATTGCGTAGCAGTTGAGGCTGGTTTCGGGCGAGTTTTGGGCTTGCAGTTGATTCCGCTCCGCAGCACAGCAGAAATAATCGCCAAGAGAGATGTGTCACCCCCCAAGAAGGAATATTTCCCTAGTGGTTTCGCTTTAAACCAAGATATTCGGGGCTTTTGTCAGAGAGAAACCCTGAAAAAGGTCACTTGAGCACTCCCTCAGATCCTGGGCTCCTCATCGCCGACCCGAAGCTCTGCGCGGGCGGGCGCGGCCGTGTTGGTCTCTGGCCCCTCGTCACGAATCACTGGCTGCCACTTTTCCCCTACTCCAAATACCTTAAGCTTCTTTTCAGCAGGTTAACATGTAAATGTAACAAAAAAAACACGATGGTAAGTAATTATCTCCTTGAATGAGGGAAAGAAGAAACGGTGGTCCATGGTAAGTACTTATCTTCTTTTGTAGTCGGTTGACGCCATAGAAGAAAAGAGGTGCTTGGAGCGGGGGTTGGCTCACTTTCCCAGGTCCTGGCCTTCATTTGTGGGGAAAAAAACTTCCGATGTTTCTTGGGCCAATCCACTCGGGTGAGCCTCATCCCCAAAAATATCATCCTCATCCCAAAAAGCGGTTCCTCAGTTGCGGATGAGGCCTGTCCGGCCTGGGCTCCTCCTCGCCGCCGCGCTCCTTCGCCCAGCCCGGCAGCACGCTGTCCATTTGTCAGGCGCATCCGGGGGATGTGGCTGTGGGTCGAGAATAGGTTCCCAAAATGAAGCCCTGGTAAACGGAGCCAAGGACGAAAACCTGCGGTCCATATCCTGGTGGTTTCTTCTTTTCTTTAGGAAGGTGCCCTTTGTGGGGTGTCTTGAATAAGCAAAACAACAGGGAAAACACTTTATTTAGGGGTCTATTAATGTTGTTCAGGGGACCGCAGGTTTGAATCCATGTTTTCATTTACTAGGGTTCCATTTTGGGTACATATTTTTGACCCACCGCCATATGACCTTTTCCGCCAAACCATGGGGGGTTTCGGGGGCAGAGGGGCTGTAAATGTTCAAGCGGAGGATATATAAGAAGCCCTTGTCTCACACTAAGAGGTTTTCCACTACCCTAAATCACTACCTTCAAGCGAGAGAGTTGGGTAAACGACAGGTTTTGGGGACTGTCAAGGTGTTGTCCATACTTCATTTTCTCTTGCGTTTGGAAACGCTCTTGGATCAGTGGTATTTTTTTGGGGGGCTAAAGCGTTTCGGCAGTCTTAGGTGAAGCTCCAGTGGGTTGCTTCCCTGTTTCCTTCTGTTTGGAGCTTCCCTTAGCAACGATCCTCTGGCAACCCTGATTTGGCCAAGTAGAGGGAAGCTCATGTCAAACGTCAGAGTGCCTTTGTTTCCCCACGGCTAGGTGTTGATTTTGCCGCCTCAGCGAGCAACACGGACATAGAGGTTTGCCTCGCAACTAAGACCTACTGGCGGATGGATTTCAGAGGGATGCCTAAAGAACACCTAGCCCTTGTTTTAGGGTCCCGATGTTTGCTTTGTTCGAAAGCATCCAAGTGGGTGGCAAGATATACAGATTTGTACACCCAATGCTTTCCAGAAACAAGCTTGGCCGTGATTTGAAAGAGGGAATCGAGACATCTAGTAAAATGTTTTGAACCAACCAGTTGCCGTCGTATGTTGCTAAATGCGAGTCAAGTGAATTCACAGGATAATGCGTCAACAGCACAAGTCTGTGCGTGTAGCATCAGGCCTGTGCCTTTCGTTCTGAGGGGCTTGCCGCAGAGAAGACCACTTGAACCATGGTGGTTTACGCATGTTTACACATGTCTTGAAGGCTTGGCCAAGACCGGAAGAGATATGAACTGGATAATAAGGAGTCTTTGTGTCCCTTTGGAGTGTGGGGGCCTAGTGGTGCGATGTTCACATCCTTTTGCTTGTCTAAACTCCCTACCGAAGGGTCCATGACCATCCATACCAACCCAAAGTGAGCAGGTTTGTTGAGCGCACCTTTGATTTAAGCCAGAACTCCTGACCCAAGGGCAGGGCTCCTTAAAATATCTCCATTTGGCAACCATTTGAAACATATGGCTTTTTCCAAATAAAGAAAGGGACACCAGCATTTACAAGTTGCAATGTTCAGGTGTTTCTCATGCATCCGGATCCCTGGGGATTGCATCTAGGACGGAGTGGGAATACTTTTGTTCCCCAAGGAGCCACAAGCATCGAAACCGTTTTCTAGAGCATTCGGAGAGAGACCAAACTCAGTTCCTGGCTTGAGAGTCTCATCCAAAACGAAAAAATATGTTCGGGGAGTCTAACTATGTTCGGCAAACTCTGAACTATTTTCTTTCTGGTTCTCAGCAGGAAATGAGGGAATGCCCCACAAACCATCCCCTATCATTTCCTTTCGAGGGAATCTCTAGGTATCCCTAGGTTCATTCCCACATCCCTGGGTCATTCCCTATCGCACCAGCAAGTTTTCGGTGTACCCCACAGTTGTTGGATCATTCGTGTTTTTGTTTTTTGTTTTTTCCCCACCTCTGTAATACTTTTGGGAATCTCCCCCTTTTTAAAAAGGGGAGGGGTTCTTTGGGGTTAGCCGCTTAGCCCTTCTTGTTGTATCACAGCCCCAACATCCCTAAAAAATTGGCGATTGTCGCACAATTATGGTTGGTGAAACTTCCCTTTTTTATGGGTAGTTTGACTAGGTGCCCCAGTAGCGCCCTTTTACCGTTTCTTTTTTGGGGGAGGGTTCCCCTACTAAAGTGGACAAAAGGAAAAAAGCTCGGGTACCCTTATTCTAACCTATCTACTGGAGACCTTTTGAACACAATTGGCCTTTCCATTAACCCAACAATAGGTCCATCACCCCCTTTTGCCCCTTCGTGGACCTCTTTTCAGGCGTTGCACGTCAGCTCAACCAGCGACTTTACCGGCTTCTTGGGCCAGCCGCCAGTCATCGCCGGCGCACCCAGTTGGACGTATGGGCGAAGGATGGGAAGTGAAGGCCTGGCGTTTTCGCCCAGAAGGGGCTGTGTTTTTGGCATTGAGCGACCACCACTCCAACCGGTGCAAATAGGTGATACAGGTATTTCAACATGTTGAACTCAGTACCCAATATCCTGCTTGTTGGGAAGCCGATTGTTGTGGTGAACGAACAGCTTGGACTTGTATGTAGCCCATCTACAGAGGTAGTGGGCTTTTTTTTTTGTGCGGCCACTGTGCCGGATCCCTTTTGAGTGTGTCTGCTGTTCGAGTCCCAACAAAAATCTCAACCCGCAGTTTTGCCAAGACATGCCCCCAATGTGTGTCCTTCTATTTCGCGAGCACTGGAGGGCAGCTCTCAAATCATGACGGAGCTATCAAAGTGAGACGCGAACGCAGCAGCAACTGGGGAGGGTGTTACGAGATAGGTCACAGGAATCCGCCTTCATTAGCAGGGCTCCTTAAAAAGTACATTTTGCCCATTTGAAACATGGTTTTGTCCACCAAAATAAAGGGACGCCACCATTTACAAGTTGCAATGTTCAGGTGTATAATGCATCCGGATCCCTGATTAGCCTTCGATTCCTGTTTTTGCCCAACTTGAATCCGCGAAGGCGAATTCGTCGAAGACTTCTGGGTGCAGGGTGCCTGTTTCTCTTACGGAAATTGGAAGGACTTCCTGAAGGAGTCATAGGGTTCCTGCATTTTTAATGTGTCTCTTGATGTCTCATCTACCGCCTCCGAAGGCATTTACTTTTGTAAGAAGCGCCACCTGGTAAGCAACAGAGGGCATGGACTTGTCTTGGGTTATGGGAGCTGCTTCGTTGTTCATAGCCTACATAGAAGCGAGATATCACCCCCTCGTGGATCCGAGGCGTTTCGCTCAGCTAGCCAGCCATTGTCCTTGTTTACGAAGGGTGCCCTTGGCGACCTTCTATACCGGGGGGGGGGTCTCCTCCAAGCTTGGGGTAAACTAAAAATGAGCGATGGGTGCAGGTGCCAACCTGACACGGGTTCAGGCACTGATGGGGCTACAGCCGTTGGACCAAATATGAAATAGCGTCTGAATATGTTATTTCTGGAGACAGGCCAATTAAGGCCACAGCTCGTGGCCTTTAGCCAATGGCTTGATCCTTGGAACTGAACCACAGAGCGGCTCAAAATGGCCGTGGAAGTTCATGTCGCAGACCAGCCTATGCGTTGTGGCCCGGTTGAAATGCTGTTTCGACACCTGGGTTCCAACCCCTTGTTTCAACACGAGGGGAAAAAACAGAAGAGAAAACGCCAGCTGTTGTCATGTTGCTCTCCCCCTTAGAGCGAGAGTCTGGTTGTTTACACCAGTTGTTCCCAACCGCGCCGTGGGGGTTTTGAGGGAAACAATCAACATTTACTGTCGGTAGCAAAGCACATGAGATGGTACACTCACCAAAGTACAATCAGGAACGGGGGGTTAGCTATGCCAGTTGGGGACACTTTCAGGTTGTGTCAAAGGGAAACCCATGGGGGACAATACATATTGACCGCAGCTTGTGTCCAAGGCCCAGTGTTTCGACTACTTTTAACCATACCCCTTTTCGACTCTGGATTTAGGCCATAGCCGGTGAATTCCATCGGTGTAGCCATTGATTCATTCAGCCTTTCATAGATAGCACAAACAATGCAATTACCGCAGCTTGAGGAATGGACCGAGCTAGGCTCCTCTCTGTCTATGAGGACGGAAGTAAAACCTGCCTTTGGGCCTTTGGGAGGGGATCTGGGGATGCTGTCAAAAGGGAAAAGGGGGGGGACCCAGGCATGGTGGGCGTTGATTAATATTAGGGCCCCAGTTTTGACCATGGGTAACTTGTTTCCCATTGCATAGCAATGCAATTATCATCTTTCTAGTGGTTCTTCCAATGGTCATCCCATGTAAAGGATCTTTTGATCAACCCCCATGTATAGCTGATTGGGTTTGCTGAATCCACCGTGTTTCGGGAGCTTCGGGCGAGCCAAGCATGAGGATTAAGCTCGGTTTGACCAGTCCATGGATTATACAAGGGGTTTTAACCATGGCGTGTACCTGCGCGCGCGCGTGTGTGTGTGTGTGTGTGTGATTCCTTTTGCAGAGAATCATCCGGATCAGAGCTTTTTGTCGAAAGGTCAAGTTGTTTCACGTTGGAGGTCTGGCCTCACTTTCTCCAAGTACTTAGTTGAAGGGGCAGGGTGCTTAGTAAGTGGTGAGTAGCCATGGTTATGACCCACTCGGGGACTTACCAGGTGCCCTGCTCCTAGGTGTTCATTGTTTGTCAGGCTGGAAAGGCTTGCTCTTGGAGTTTGAATCATGGCATGTTTTGGAGCACTGGGAAGACAAGAAAAGGCGGGGGTCAAGCAAGAGTCAGGGTTTGTCCAATCTTTAGCGTAAGTTTCAATACGGCAAAGCTGGTCGGGCCCACCAGCCCCTTTTAAGAACCGTTTTGAGGGTTCTAAGAGCCCAGTTGGGAGGCTAGGGGGCTGATTTCCATCTCTTACCATCCGAGGTAACCAAGGGAACGCCCCGAGCCAAGCCACGAAGCAGAACCGTGGGCGTTTTGGGGCGAAGCGCCGATGTGGCGGGCCAGAAGATTGAAGCCCGCGGGCGGGGAGAAATTTTGCTGGGTGCGCTTTTGGGGGGTTTAATGGGAAACGAATTGAAGGGCGGGGACCCGTAGATTCAGCAAAAAGAACTGCTAGCCGGTGGGTCCTCGTTTTTTGTTTTTTTTGCGGGTACTCTTTTTGGGGTTGGCTTAAAGGGAGGCCAATTGAGGGTTCCCCTTTTGTAAGTCATACCTAGCTGGTCTCCCCATTTTACGGGAGCACTTCCAGGCAGATCACGGACACGGCTCTCAGACTTCAACCGAGCAGAAGCCGGATCTCCCTTGCTAGGGGCGATCAATTCGGCACGTAAGGTAAATGGTTAGTAATCATGCCCAGCGATTCCATGGCTACGGTAGCCAGGTGAACCACCTTTAGGCTAATGGCTCGCTGCTATAGTGGCTGGGATCCACAGGGGTAGCTAAGAAGGGCCATATGGTCTTTTTCGAAATTGAATCTACCATTGAACCTCCAAACAGTGATCGGTTTTCTGCTCAGGTCCACAAATGTCCAGTGGATCCATTCAACATCCAACATGTGTTCGGCCGTTTGCTCCAGAATGCAGAACCTTCAACAAGTTGGCTTTCTTTTTGCGACCCCACAAAACATCAAACGCAATGGCAGAACTGAATACTGCTTTTGGACGCCACCACCTTCAACAAGTTGTTTTTTTCCGCAACCCAAAAACAACATCAAACGCACACATCGGAAGGGGGTACGTGGCCTTTGATCAGTTGGAGCCCATGGGCTAGCAAAGCTCTCCGAAAGGCTTGGTTAGACCCGCTAGATCCATTCAAGAAAAGCATTGACTTGTTGCACCAGGTGAATTGTTTGCTCCCATTGGACCTTGACGCCGCATCGGGTGTTTCGAGACACAAGCATCACAAGCATCATTGGGATTTGCAATGGAGGGGTTTGGAACAGGTCTAACAAGGTAGGCACCGTGCATAACATGAACCGGCGACTAAGGACCCTACTCAAGTAAGTAAACCCTTCTTGTAGAGGGTAAATGGGAAACCAGCCCCCAACTTCACAATCCAATCCACGAGGGAAGCTGATCAGTTGCATCGGCCAGGAGTTTCGCATACCCTGGCTCTTCCCTGCCCTTGCCGGGCTGGGGCCGTGCTGGCCGGGGGCTCAAGCGAGACGAGTCCCAACGGACCCTTTCGGGATGCTGTGGAGGGAAGGGAGACGCAACGCTCAGTTGACAAACATTGGTGTCTGATGCGAAGAATGGCGGCATATGCCAAAATGCCGCAAAGTAGTTGGGCGACCCTCTAACCTGATTGGCATAAAGCCAATGAGTTGGAAGGGACTATCTGTGTGATGCGTTCCAACAATCGCATGGAACTGGGGTCTGCTTTTAAGATCCTTGGTGTCGAATAACACAGGTTCTCCATAAGAGGTCCCTTTTGTGGGGTGTGCATTGGAGCGGTCATGACGCTTAGAGTATTTCCGCTGAGTTTGTTGTGCTGGACTCATCATAAACATGCTTACCTTTGGACCGGTTTACAAAGAGCATATGTTAGAGAAGGTAGTTTATTCCGCGCCTTACATGTCCATGTGCAATGTTTCTCAGACAATTGCCTACAGTTCCACTGCACCCGAATCGGGCACAGTCAATAGTTGGCTCCAGAAACAGCGGCCGCCTCATGTTGACCCCAGATGAATATGCCCGTCCTGTTGATGTAGAGGGATGTCACCCACAAAAGAGATGAAACACCCCCCCCTTATCAATCAGTGCTTATCAATCCGGGGTTGACCTTGTCTTGAAGAGTCCCCTCTGTTTCGGAACACCATTTCTCGTGCTGATTCATGGAGCTTGGGCGAGTGGAATTGGTTGATTCCAGGGAAGAATTCCGGTGCTTCGCCGAACCGACCCCTGTTTCCTCTAAGGCTTCAACCCAAGCCCTTGGGAGCGGGTCCGCGTTCGGGTTCCTGAAGCTCCAAGGCTCACACCCAAACCGGTCCTGGTTGCCTGACAGGTCGCTCTGCTTCTGTGCTGAGCACGGCGAACTTCGAGCCGGGAACCCCAGCGTGCCCATCTCCTCACCCCCGGAGTTGCCTGTTGTTTTTTTGTTTTTTTCTCGGGGGTTGATCACTACTCCATTTTGGGCCCCAGTTTTGACCATGGATAACTCTTCCCAGGTTGAACGTCATTTTTCTTGAGGTGGTTTTCCCAATGGTCACCCCATGTAAAGGACCCTTTGATCAACCCCCACGTTTTGATTAACAGTTTTCGTGGCAAGAAATAGGTTTGGACTTGTTTAATGAACTCAGGAAGTGAGGAAAGCAAAGCAGGCTTCTCTTCTGTGCTATGACAGCTTGGTTGTTTTCTGGTTGAGTGTTTGGGGGGCGTAGCAGTTGGTTCGCAAGCTTTGACTTGCTGTAGCAAACATCCTCGACATCCCATCAGCTCAGCAGTGTTTGCTTAGGGGAGCATTACGTATGTTCGAGTGTTAGCTTAAGCATTAAACGCCCAGGGGTAGGCATCTAAAGTTGGGAAAACCAACAGGAGACCGCTTGAACAAGCCGACCCTGATGGAAGCTGGACACTGGAGATGCATGTGTGTCACCTCACGTCAAGCTGGTGAAGCAGTCCGGAGCCAATGTGGCAGCCGATCGTGAGGCTCCTTGAAGGCATTACGCAGCAACGACAAGGCGCCCTTAGTGACTTGTTCAGACGCCCAAAGATCGAACGCTCTGACTTGAATGAGGAGCTAAGGGCTTACAAGGGCTTACACTGGGTTCATACAAGTTGCTAGACAATTGCGTGCTCCCCATGCATAAAGAAAGCATGTAGCCCCCTTCTCCAAAGTGCAACCACTCGGGATGAGGACAAATTGGTTGCGGCTTTTTCAGAACCCCCTGAATGATAAAACCGGAGCACATGACCATCAGGGTGTGGCTTTTATTAAGGGTATATACTTTCTTGGGGTGGTTTACAGGGCAAGTAAAAGGACACCCATTTTGGGGCCCCATATTTCTACATATGTCCTGTTGGTTTCCCTTTGAAACCACCAAAGAAGGGGTACCTGGGAAAAAGAAACAAACACAAATTCGTAACACCCATATCAACCTTCCTCGGCACCACAGCGGCTCAGCGGCTCAGGTCTGGGTCGTTGCTGAGAGGTTTTGCTCAAACGGACGCCTTGGTGTCCGCCTGGGGCCCGGACTGTGACGTTCTTTCGGCACCTCCAGGTTCTTTTTTCATTGTCATGATTTATTATTGTTATTTATTAATATTATTATTATTATTATGTTATATTTGTTCGTGGGATGTTTTCCTCATTTTAGGTTTGGTGTGAACAAGTACTTTGTAGCGTTTTTTTTTCACGGGTTTCTCCGAGAAACGGAAGTCAAGCAGATCGAAGGGCGCCAGCCAAGGCTACGTTTTGACCAAGGGAACTCACGCCTCAAAACCATCCCACCGTGAAGCCCAATCCTAAAGGCTTTTGGCCTTAAGGTCTTTCCCCCATTTGCTTAAGTCTCGCAAAAAGAAAGCACACAGTGATAGAGGCTTGCTGCCTTTTGTCTTCCAGGTTGCCATAAGATGCCCTAAGCATCTGAGTACCGAGCCCAACCAACCAACGGCAGGCCGTACTTTTCGGACAGCCGCATCGTGTCCGCGAAGGGCAGAAACCTAGCGATGTCTACCTGTTTACCCCCAGAAACCCAGTCCCTTAAGGCCCCCAGTGGATCCGCGGGCTCCACCTGGGATTCGGAAGCCGTCAGAAGGTTTGGAATGCCACATAGGACATCTCTGGAGGATGTCTGAGAAATTGACATGAAAGTGATTTCCGGTCCAAATGGACCGGTCCCAACCCAGCTCAAAGGTGAGGGGTGCATACTGGTCCTTTTGGAGCCTGGTTACCCCGACTGAGACTAAAGTGACTTGTGGCGTGTTCTCCAAAAAACCTAGGTCTAATAGAAGGAGCCCAAACTTGGTCAATGTTCAATGCAGGAACTGGCAAATGTTTAGATCATCATTGAACAGATCTCTATCAAATGTTGTACCAAACCTTTGAACCAGCAACAGGCGGGCTTCTTGCGCAAAAGAGTCCACTGACCATGAGCTTAAGAAACTCATTGTTTCCTTTGCTGCATGTAGAGACCTTAGACGTTCATAATTTCGGAGACCACTGAGCACTGCGGCGAACAACCCTGCCAAAGACATTGTTTGAGCACGTCAGGCTCAAATCTGTATGATACAAGATGCGGGGCTTCACACTTTTGGGGGACGACTATTATGGTGGCAAACAACATAATCTGACTTGTCTGGCCAATCCACTGAGGAAGGGAGCCCTGTGTTAAGTTGGTTGAACGGGACACCTACTTTAAAGGAATCCGGGGCCCTGCGTGTGGTCCACCATTTGAGACACACCCATGTTCTTGAGGTGAAGTTCTTGGGTTACAAGGTCAAATTTCAGTGACTGGTATAATGCATACCGTCTGAATATCGTAATGTATTGTATGTATATATTCTATATGTATTATTCAGTGGCGCCTGTGGATGGAGGCTTCTGTTGGATTTGTGTTGTCATGCGGTGCTTTTCCCTCGGCTCCCTCAAACGATATCCGGCGGGACATGGGCTCTTGGGGCTAACGGGCTAGGGGTTCACAGGTTCTTTCTGCGAGGGTCCAGGCGTCCCGTGCCATGCCGCTTTTTTAGGCGTATTTCGAAAAGCCTAGCTTTCTTTTGGACTTTGGAGGGGCCATAGGAAATGCTCAGCCAAGGTAGCCCCTTAGGCATCCTTTAGGCTTCCCTGTTGTGCTGTTGAGCTGTTAAGCTCGCACACCCTAGGGGCTAGGTCGGAGAAGGGACGAAGCATGTTGGGCCCTTCAGAACTTGTGTCAAAATCGGGGACATGGTGAGGGACCTGAACCAAACCACCAAAAGGAGGGTGTTTTTGTTATTATGTTTTTGTCTGGGGAAGCCCCTTAATCTCAAATTGTCAAAGAGAAACTTACACCACAAGAAAGCCAACCACGAGGGGTCCCTCAAAAATGGGACAACGCCAAAGCTCATTGTCCCCAGAGGGTCCAAGTACCTTTGATCTTCTATGCACTTCGACGCCTTTCCCCCCCCAAAAGCCATCCGGATCGAGGTTCCAAGGGACCCTCGGGAGACTCATGGTCCCACCCCACAGAAACCACGCCGAGGCGTTGCGCTATGCTCATCTCGGCTTGACCTCATTGCTCAGAAGCGCCTTGGGTGGAAAGCACCGAGCTCGCTCCTGTCGAAGGGGATGTTTTTTTTGTTTCTTAACATTTTTTTGTTTTTATTGCAGGATTTCGGGTGGACGGGGGGCCCCTACTCCAATTATGTTAGCCCGTCACTAAAAAGGCGGTGCTTACAATGGGAAACCAGGTTCAAAGCATACGCAGGGAAGAAACAAAAGTGTGTTGGAGTAGGGGGGGTCGGGGAGCATGGATGAATTCCACAATTGCCCACCAAGTTGCAGGGCTTTTCTGGGATTGTTGGTTTACTAGCAACATTTTAGGGAAGCAATATACCCACCCTTCGGGGAAATCACTGATGAATTTGGCAATCTCCCACCTGCACGTAGGGTAGTTTGAGGTTCCAGTACTCCACTGCACCCTTGACAAAAGCCTTCATGTCGGTCTGCCTCTTTTTGAGGGTACCCCTTGGTCCCCGAAAACACGACACACTCGTTTGGAGAGAACTCCCGATCGGTGATGCCCTTCTTGGGTTAAGAGTAAGTACTTCGCTCCACCTCACTCATGTCATTTCCTGAGCGTTTGCTGTTTCCAGTACAGGCGCGCCTTCGCTCTTCCCCGGCGTTTGGTTCAGGATGTCTATGGGGAAGCTATTCTAAGCTATGGGATTTTGCTCTGGTTTCATGTGGGCTCTCCTTGCGTGTTTTCAGGGATTCGAATCATTTGGCGATCGGGCGATTGTTTCAACAGGACGCCTACGAGAACGGAAGTGGGAATGCTTAGCTCCCAAAAGGTTCTCCAAGTATAGCCCCAGTGGATCCCTTGCGTTTCGCCACTGCCCTTCACAATGATTCCTTCTGTCCGGTTCCATTGGTCAAATCTAAAATCTCTGCAACTTGTGCGTACCCTTTTCAGGTTGGTCGGGGACGTGACGACAGCCGCACCCATGTTTGGGGTACGAGTCTTCAGCTCATGCCGGAAATTGGGACGACAGCGGTCAGGCTCTGCCTGGCCAGACTCCTTTTTGCTGGTGACCAGCGGCAGGCCCGCGCTCCGTTGCTTTGCGGTCTTATCGGGTTGGTGGTAGGGTATGTGAAATGCCACCCAGTCCCCCTTACAGGAACACCAGAACAAGGTTCTTTAGGTAGTGGTGGTTATTTCTTTCGTAGATCCAGGCGCGGAAGATGTATAGAACCCCCAGTCTTTTGGTGGGGCCAATTTGCTTCCTGGGGCATCAGAGGCAAGCCATAAGCCATGGGGCTTAGAAAATTACCCCTTGATCACAAGATCAATGGGGAAACTGGAACGCACTGCCTCCAGGGCGCAGAGTCCAGTTCCCAGGCAAAGCTCTTGCCCTTCCAAGAGGCAATTTCTAAATTGCGGAGGGAAAACGGGGAGAACAAAAAGGCAGTTAGACGACACAAGAGGGTACAAATGCGAGGACATACGGGTGGCTCGCCTTTTTTAGGAATCGGAACCCACAAAATATGGTTTTGCTTTTAAGACCATGTGGTGCTCCTTAAAAAGAAGACTTTTCACACGTGTGGCTTTCTTTCACATTCAGTCCACGCCCATGGAGTCCGCTGGTCCACTCGGAGACTCTATGGAGGATGTTGGGGCTTGTAAGGTAAGACAAGTTTCAACCAAGTAGGAAACTAGCTAGCAGCCCTGCGGTCCCGGACGCAATGCCGATGTTGCTGCTGCCTTGCTTCCTGACCGGTGTCAAGAGCCTCGAACCTTGAAGCAGGAAACAGACCGCCGCCCATGCAAAACGCTTCTTGAGGCTTATCATTATTGGGTCTTTTGGTATCTACAGGGTACGGCCTTTGCACATATCTTCAAGGGCTTTATTTGTCAAAGGGGTTGACAAGTACACATATTTAATGCCATATTGGTTTAAGACGCTGTGCCCTTCAACGGCCCCCCCTAAACACTCAAACACTCAGTGAGTGTTCCGCTCGAGGGGACCAGTTTTATGCTTTTCTCAATTTCTGGTGGCTTTCCTGTAGACCTACCTGAGGTCTTCCTTTGACCCTTTGACCCTTTGACCCTTCGACCCTTCGACCCCCTTTGAACATGAAGTTTAAGCTTGAACACCTATATTTTAAGTCTGAGTTCGGAACCTCTGACCCAATGAACCCCAGTGAACTAAGAGAGGTCAGCATGTGACCCAATGACCAATTCAGCGAATTGAATCTCATAGAAACATGACGGACTTGCTAAGTTTCCCAGAACGATCTGGGGCCCCTCTATTTTTTTCCGCGTTCTGAGCAGCTTTTCGGAGAGGCAGGGCTCAAAAGTTCTGGCTTTTCTCTAGGTGTCACCCAAAACATGTCAGGTGCCCCCAATCGGTGGTCTGGATTGGGTTTTTTCGATTGGCCAAGCGGGGAAGGCTGGAAGGTGCTTTTAACCAAACCAAACCGCCAAACCAAATAGGGCTAAGGTGAACAGATGTCCTTCTTTGGGTTGGCAGGACTCTGATCCCTCGGCTTTAGCTGTTGCTACTTGTAGGTTGGTCGTTTCGGTTTTCCATCATTGGGATAGACAGACTTCGCCATCCTGCAAACCAGAGTTGACCTTACAGCTTATCGATCATCCAAGAATCATGCTTGGCCTAATTCTCTCTCTTCGCTGGTTTTCCAGTGCTGAAGGATTGTTCCCTTGGTTTTCAACTGTACACGCAAATGGAATCACTGGGGTAGTGGTACAATTAGGGGTTGGTGCAACCGCTAGCTATCCCCCAGCTAACCACCCGGAAAACAATTATAGTTCGAGTTGCTAACCCATTCAGCTAGCCCATTTTTGCCGCTGTACTTGATCAGTTTTGAAGGATTGCACGGCAAATGGAATCACCGGGTATCGTAGCACTTGATGGGCAACTGATCACATCGCTCACCGCTACAAACAAGTTGTTTGTATTTGTTTGCTAGCATGACAAGGGTTGTAAAGAAATGGAATCACTATAGCCCCCCTCACCAACCAAAAGAAACAAAAGCAATACAACCCCCATCATTACCCTCGACAAACAAACACAAAAACGCCCGCCCATCCGAGACCGGAATCACTCGCCAGGCTAAACACGGGAGAGCTCTCCCTCACTCTGCCGGTGCTGCGCTGTACAAGCTTTGGATCTCCTTTGCTGCTGAGGATTTCCGAAAATCGGGCTCGCTCGTCAGGAGTCAGAGTGAGACACGAGTGGGGCCACTCTCAAACCTGATGAAGGCTAGAAAAAAGGGACAACAACCACCCGAAACAGGCGCAGATCCGGCCAATGAGTTCTTTGCGTGGGTCTGAGTCGAACCGTTTTGATAGGTCTTGATCGTGACTTAAGTTATGCCCAATCAAAGCCCGCAGAGTGACAGGGGTGCGCTTTTGACGCATGCTAAACCATGGTTCAACCACCCGCCATGTGACCAGGGGTTTTGTGGTCAGCGTTTCAGGTCGCCCTGGGCACTCGCTAGAACAGGAGAAACACGAGGATGATCAAGATGATGATACTGACAGATTTGCCTGGACCCTCAAATTTTTGGGGTGATTTCCGATTAAGCTTTTGGGTGGCTGCTAATATTTCCTCACCACTCTACTCGAGTTGCTCCACCAATGGTCAGGGCTCCATAAATGGGTCCCTCAGATGATGAGTTTTCTTCCAGTTGTCCCTGAAGCGACCCCAGGGGGCCAGCGGGTAGCCTGATTCGAAAGGGGGCACTCAAATGGGTGTGGATATCCGCCCTGTTGATGATTTCTGCAAATGTGCTCGAAAGCTTTCGGGGTAAAACGAGCTCCACCATGCTGGTCCTTGAATTGGGAATCAATTCTTTCAGGTCTTGGAATTATTGTAAAATTGGAAGTTTAAGGTGGACCGCTTGAATACCTTGATTGTGACCCAAGCCGAGGAATCTGGCTTGATCGAAACTAATCGAACTTTGAAAGAGGGTCCCTCGGTTGCCTTGGATGGTTTTGGGGGGGGTTGAAAGGAGTTCCCTTCTTGACTGCTATTGGGTTGGATCTTTAGACTTTAACTTTTTGGGAAATCAAGCGGTCAAGCCTTTGGAGTGGTGAGTGGAGAACTTTCAGCTGGCAACTTGGGCTGGGCTAGGGATTTGTCCATTGGAGCCTTATTTGTTCATTGGCTCCTTCCTTTGTCGGTTTCTGGAGATCGGAGCCGTTTGGGCATGTAAATTAGAGAGCCCTTAACGTGGGTCGCCTTCACGGGTTTGGATTTCAGGCAGTTTTTTAGGAAGCCAAACAGCCCAAACCAGCCCCATCAGGGATTGGGAGGGCACCCAGTTCACCCCGATTTTGCGAAGCCGTTCGGCCCAGCATCCGTGTTTGGATTTTCAGGAGCCCCAGTCGCTGCGGCTCTTTGGTGCTGATTCTGCAACTCACACAGATGGGATCGTCTATGGCCGCACTCCCCAGAGTCGAGTCCGGAGTCGGCCGCTGGTTCTTTCGGTGGCATTCTCTTCGCTGGGCATCCAACAGGTTTCCTTTTTCTACCAGGTTTATCGAATTAGTGTGTGTGTGTGTGTGGCGTGGTAGTTTCAACGGAATCAAAAAGGACACCACACTTGTTGGAGAGTACAGTTGAAAAGAGCCCATATAGGTTCCCTTAAAGGATACACCTAAAAGTCAGCTGGTAAATGTAGAAAATTGTTCAAGTTGGCCAACCATATATCCTTTCCCCCTTGCTATACTCGCTTCCGCAGTTTCTGAACTTGATACTTGTTGGCGTTCCCAACATCTTGGATCCTCTTGTGGTAACCACAAGGGTTTTCCCTTAGAAAGGTTGCCCCGTGTCCATTGGGTACCTTGAAAGAACTGCAACGGGGGTTTGGCAAAGACCTGAATTGCTCGGTCCAGATCCAAATCGCCAAGGGCCTGAGCCGAGGGCGCGGGTGTGCGCGGATCTTCGCATGCAGTGGTGGTGTGGTGGTTCTGGTTTCCAGCCGGTGTCCAGCGGTTTATGGTCGATGCTCTGGCAATGACCTTAAGGGACTATTCTGCCATTTGACGGCCATGGGGCGGTTTCTTCGGGGGGGGGGGGGGCTTTGGGGGGCTCCGAATCGGAATCGATCCCTCGAAAACCTCGATCTCGTGATCTCGATCTCAGTCGGCGCAATCTCGTGCGGGAGCTCAGGGGTGCAGTGCTTTTCGAACTTTTCGCCCCGGGCTTTTTGAGCATGTTCCCTGGCGAGGTCCCCCAGCTAGGTGCCCTGTTGCCCCTTTTTTTTTGGGAGGGTTTCCCTACGACAATAGACTAAAAAGAAGAAAGTTGGTACCCTTATTCTATGCTCTCTACTGGAGGACCTAGCTGGTTGTTCACTCCATCCCCTTCCAGTCTAGACTGATTAGAAAACATAGTTTGTGCTTGACCACAGGTTTAGAACCCCTCAAATTGTGCAACGGGCAGTGCTGCCTGGCAGTTTGTTGCAGACTCACCAAAGTGCCCATGTCGACTGGGGCCATGAGTCTTGACCATCTCTGGAGTGCCAGCCCCCTTCTTTTTTGGCCCCTAGGAGGTGCCCTTTGATTCTGGATGCGGGCCGCGGGAAAAAACATCACAAAACCAGACCCAACCTAGCTGGAGTCTCCAAGACTCTACATCAAGACCCCTGAAAGTTCGGATTGCACAGGCATTGTATGCTTTTCAGCATGTTCTCTGGTTCTTCAATCCAGGGCCCTTTTTCCAGTCTAGACTAGAAACTTACTTAAGCTGTGTGTTTTCGTGGGCAATGATGTTCCATCCAATTTGGCAAAGGAGTGTGCCAAGAGAGTTCTTGTCTGCTTCCGGCAGGCCATGTAGCAATGTAGCGATTCGTTTCATGTCAACTTTGGATTCATCCGAAGGACCCTGCATTTCAGAACCAATATTTTCAGATTTTCAGATTTTCAGAACCAATATTTTCAGAACCCAAGGACCCTTACATACTTTCAGATTCCGAGGTCCAACTTGCCTTTGTCCCCGGAATCACAACCCCTGGGTTGCGCCCTCCGGAACTGGCTTCATCTTTCGGGGTCGCCAGAAAGGGTTTGGCGAGACGCCCTCTTCTAGAAAGACTTGTGTCCCAATTCGAGGGGTGCAAGCACACCCTCAGTTGTTCAAAGCGAATCGACCTTTTGACCTTTTGGTTTTCCCATTATTTTGTTTTTTTTAGTAGAGGTCCCAAAAGGTTAACCTTTTATTTGCAGGTCCTTTGGGCAAGTGAGTACCAGCTCGCTTTTGTCAAGGATCGAGTTACTTGTTTCGCTTTCGGCGAACTGCTCAGACTTCGCTTGTTGCCGCTTTCGTTGCACCGCGCTGAGTTACTTGACCGGAGCTGCCAACCTTTGTCTTGGGAAGGCCGGGTCCTGGCTGTGGGAATGCACTGCCTGACCATTACCTGAAATCGACCCCTTGGACCTCATAGAAGGAAGTTTAGATTTTTAGACCTCCCCAGGTCGGAGGTGCAATGTGGCTGGTCAAAAGCACTGGGATAACCTATTTCAGGGGGGATTGGGATGTTCATTGGGGATACTTTTTTGGATTTTGACCCATGGTCATGTGGGTTTCTTCAGTCTGTGCTCACTTTCGAAGGCCTTTAAATATCATCGGGTACTTGCTGGATCGGCACGCCTCGTGAGGAACAGAACCCAACCAGCCAGCCACTTGTTCCAGGGTGTTCCCTACGGGCAACTGGATTGAATTTGGAATTGTCGAATTGGAACTTGGATTTTGGGTGGCCCACTCTTTTCTGGACGCGCCAGAGGCTGCCCCGCCCCCCCGCCGCCCCCCATTGACCATTTAGGAGGTTGTTCCACTCCCTAGCAAGGCCCATACAAGCAGTTATCTAGAACCAAAGGTCAATGGCTTTCGGACGTTTGCAAACGAAAAGAGAGAGACTCCTATAACACCCTGCAGTGGTGCCCTTTGTTTCCTCGTGGGGGGTCTCCTTTGAAATTCGACCAGCCAAGTGATTTATGTTTCTTCAAATGCGGGCTGGGCCACGCAAGTGATGGTTGGGGGTCAATCTCCATTTGAGTGGCGTCCAAAGCCTCCGTGTACATGTTTAGTAAGAGTCATGTCATATCGACCAGCGCGTAAGCAAAAACTACACGCAGGTAAGGTGGCGTAAGCTGGTGGCGTAAGCAAAACCTCTAAATGTGTCGTGTAAGCAAAAACTCCACACGCGTAAGGTGGCGTAAGCTGGTGGCGTGAGCATAATGATACGACATAGCAAATCATGACACGTTTAGGACATGGCTCATCTGCAATGCAGGCCCCAAAGTCGAGGAAAAGGCCTAGGACCTGAAAACCTGTTGACTACTGGAGATGGAGTTGTCCAAAAAAGTCCCTTAAATTAGCATGTGGCGTCTAAAAGCAATGATGGACTGCTAAACCACTAAAGCCAAGGAAAAGCCAAGGCCATCTCTTTTGAGCCCAAGTGACTTTATAAAGAAGGGCCGTTATGTCAGCAAAGCCTAAAACGGACATGATCACTGGGTGGTCGTGTTGGCCCCGACTCTGGACTGGTAGCCCCTTCCTGGAACAAGGTTCTCAACACCTAAAACAGCCTTGCCCTATGCCAAAATGGGTTTGTGTCAAGATAGGCGAACCCCCGAAACGGGCGGCTTCCTTTTGGTTAATACGCAGACCTGAAAAAAAGGCTGCCTCCCAAAACCAACGATCTATGCTGCTCGACAAGGTTCTCACGCTAGGTTTGGATCGAAACATTCACCAACTTTCCAGCATCATGATAGAATCGGTTGTCAAAGCGCAGTCTTACATTATGGTAGAAGCAGCCCAGCAGCGGTTTGAAGGTCGGGCCAAGCATGTTTGAGTTGCGCAGTCACTCGGAACGTCCAACACACATGTTGGATCTGATCTTGGCCTCTATCGCAACCCCTGCCAACTTGCCTGGAGGAATTATGCAGGCGGTTCATCACTACTTGCTTGCCGTAGGGCGTTGTATACGCGTTTGTTGGCTGGCTGGCTGGCTGGCTGGCTGGCTGGCTGGCTGGCTGGCTGGCTGGCTGGCTGGCTGGCTGGCTGGCTGGCTGCTTGTTTGTTTGTTTGTTTGTTTGTTTGTTTATTTGTTTGGGTGCTTGTGTTTGCTTTTGTGTTTGTGTGTGCGCATGTTTGCATCTTGTTCATCGGATAATCCTGAAACTGCGATCACTCAGTGGTTTTGGGGTGGCCTCTGAAGCTTGGGCAATGCTGAAAACCGTCCTGGGTTCTTTTTTCAAAGGTGAGCCCGGAGGAAGTTGCCGCAGCTTGAGCATGTATCAAGTTGAGTCGCCGCCCCTTAAACTTAAATGCTCGCCCCGGATTTTTCAACTCCATTTTTTTACAAAAAAAAGGGGGAGTGTCTCTGATTTTAGTTGAGATTTATCATGTTTTGAGGGGAACACCCCCATTTTCATAAACAGGGGTGTATGAATGAGGGGCCAACAGTTTTGGCCGCGGACTCGCTCGCTGAGGTGCAAGCCTGACTCCCCAACTTCCATCGTGGACTTCAGTGCAGCTGCCGGGATTGCACTCGAAGCGAGCCCTGAGCGAGGTCTAATTTTGGCAAGGGTAGAATGGGAGGGGACTCACTTCCTTGGGCTTTTCCTCTGGGTCACCAGTCCCTAGCCCAAGACCTAATTACATATGAGGCCTTGGGCGTCAACGGCCCTCAACAAATGAGAGATTTGGGCGCCTAGGGAGTTGAGCGGCAAAGAGCATGGGGGACCTCTTCGGTTGCCAATCCACCAAAACTGACTGTGAGCAACTGCTCCCGGTTTTGGCAGGGCAAAGGCACGCCAAAAAGGCCCACCAAGGACTCCTTGCGAGTTATCCTATGTTGAGCCCTCTTTGATTGTCATTTGAGTCACAATAAACATGAACCATTTTAGGATGGTTGTACAGGAAAGCCAAAAGGACAACCAGTTTGAGGCACGCTCACCATAAAAAAAAAAGAAGCCGAAACATGGAGTTAGCATGGTTGTAAAGGAAAGCCAAAAGGCAAACAAGTTTGAGGGTTCTCTGATTTAAGACGGACCCATGTTTCTAGGGGTTGATCTCCATTCTTTTCAACCATCTTTCTTTTCAAAAACCAGCTGTTTCCCCTGGGGTTCTGATGGTTTTCTGGAAAGAAGGATCCCTGGAAAGAATGGGGAAGTGTCCCCTAGAATGTTGACTCTTGTTTGACAAGTCGTTGTCCGATTGGCCAGGCTCGGTGGGCTCTTCGCCCTCGCTGCGGGGCTTCGCACGGCCTGGAAGCAGACCGGACGCCCAGGGAGAGAAGCACCAAGCGATTTGGGCGTGACTCGCTTCCATGGCCAAGGAATGAGAGGAATGTTTCCCACCCTAGAGGCCCAAGACCTCATTTTTTGAGGGCCTCAAAGAACCTCCAAAGGCCTCATAGAATGAGGTGGGTTCCAGCTGCAGTTCTTTAAGGGTTTTGAACATCAATCTTTCGTGATCCAAAGTGAGTTCCTGGTGGGGTGAAGTTAAATGGGGAGATGTAAGGAGCACTGTGGATTCGCCGGCCAAAGTGTCTTGAGTCTTTGATACTCCAGCACGGGTACTTTTGCACATGGAAACCCAAGGTTGGTTCAAAGGGCAGGCAGAAAGAAAGTCGCCCCTTGTTTTTTGGGGGGGATTCCCCTTTTTTGACACACCCAAATTGGGAGTTACGTTGATCATGGCCATCAAGAGAATCCCCCAAGCGACCAGTGTTGTCACTTTGGCACTTCAAGAGGCGTTGTTTTAACAGATGCGGGGGTGTACACAATCACTTTATACTTCTTGAGTCTGGACCATTTTTAGTGGCAAACACAAAGTTTGTGTTTCTTAGGGCCAATGCACTCGATGGGAAGTATAAGTGTATCGTGTTCGTGGGTTTTGTGCTCTCCACATATTTCTTTGAAGCTACGGCTCGAGGTCTGGAAGCGCTTGCGGAGTCTCGGTTTCAGTCTCTGGCCCAACAGGTTGGGCCCCCTGCCCCGTCCCCCGACGGACAAATGGCCATGGGCTCTTCAAAATCCAAATCGGTTCGCCCCTTGTGAACATCCCAATCCAACCACTAAAATAGGTCCCAAGATGGGTGAATTCACCTACCCACCAAAATGGGATCGATCCCAACAGGGTGTTGACAACCACAGGCCAATCAAGGCATTTTTGTTGGGTTGGCTTCTGGCGAATCCGGGCACAGAGATGCGCGGAGCGCTCCGCGGCGGCGGCTTCTCTTTCTTTTTCTGGGGCCCTGAGGCCTCGGCTGTCCATGCCATCCACTGGACGGAGAAAAAAAAAGCAAGCACCGTTCAGAAACCCAATGAGTCGATTCCCCTACGTAAATGCCAGTAAGCAATGGTTTCCCATTGACTGGGTCTGGCATTTTTTTGAGGGTGCCCCTTTTTTGTGGTTTCAAAGGAAGCCAAAAGGAACAACATTTGATGATGCCCCTGTGAATACCAACCAACAATCATTTCAACCATGGTTGCGAAGTGTTGCGAAACGGATTTCGCCCACAGTATCAATGTAGTTTTCCCCCAACTAGCTGGGGCGTTGTTCCCTTTATAACCTACGTGGCTTGACGAACAGTTTACCTCTAGGTTTTGGACGTGCTCCCTTGATTGTGTAGTCGGACATTGGGTTGTGCTCCGGTCGCCCGAGGCCTGTCGATCATCGGCAGCAGCAGCCTGTGGCTGGGCGCCGCCAGCGCTCTGCAATTCGCCAACGACGCGTGCGCCTTCGGCCTTCGGCTCGGGCGCTCGCTCGTCGGGCTTGGGCAAAAGGGGTTCATGGTTTTTAGAGTGGTCAAAAGGGAGGCCAAAACGAAGTCAATCATGTTGGAGTTCATGCCATTTGGGCACACACCCAAAAGTGAGTTATGCTGAGGGGTTTGTAACACAGCCGCGCGGACATTCGCTACATACCCTGTCAATTGCATACCCTGTGTACCAAGACCAGCTGGCTCGTTACATACCTTGTTTTTTTCTTCCGGTACATGCCTCACATTAGAAAGAACCGCCTGGCTGGTTGCATGCCCCTCGTTGCATGCCCCTTGTTGCATGCCCCGATGCAGACCCAGACTCTCTGATTTCCCATGAGCGCCTGCGGAGCAAACTGCTGCAAATGTGTATGACCAACTAGCAACTGCATTTGTGTGGCTCTTTCATGAACAGGTGGGTTGAAATTTGTCTGTGGCTATCAGTTTGTTTTTGTCCAGTGACCTCCCTTGGGCTGTTTGGGGGTCATTTGACAGCCATTCGGGGATCCTGGCTATGGCTTTGTTACTTTGCCACGTTTTCTGAGCTTGCGCTTTTCCCTTTGTGGCATGGTTAGCTAATCGCCTCGGGTGCAATATGTCCAAATCCACGGCCATACAGTTTCCCTATGCGCGGGAAGTGTCCGAATTCAGGAACTCGGGCACGACCCGCACGTTGACTCGAGCAATGCTCCAGAGCAGGGAATGACATTGTGCAGACTCACCAAATCACCACCAAATTGGGATCCAATGTCGGTTGGTGACACTGAATATCGACCGTGTCTCATTTGGGGCAGTTTTTGCGCAAACTCTAGCGAGCTCAGAAAGGGTGTCGGCTTGTGACCAATTTCGCCTGGCTGGCTTTAGGGAAGTTTTTCAGTTTGTCTTTCGGGTGGGTGAACCACCCTAAGGACCTTTCGGTACCTCAAAATGGGCAATTTTCGCTCGGAGAGTCCAAGACTCCAAGTCTGCGGTGTTTTTCGGAGCCTGCCAGGTCCGCCGCGTATGCGTCAGCCGCAAACCCAACCGCGCACTGGCATGTCGGCGGCGTGGAGGCGCAAGGGGATCCTTGATCCCTAGTCTCGTTCGAGCCGCGAGCTGGGCGGAGTCCGAGTTTGCCTGTTTTTTTCGGGCAGAGGTTGGGCGAATGGAAATCCAAGTTGCTTTGGTCGTTCCTGGCCATCAAGTTTTGGAGGGTTTAGTGGTTGGGTTTGCATGTAAGCCACAAGTGAACCGCCCTAAGGGATCAGAAAACGGACAGCCCAGCAGTGAGAATCCTGATCGACTCTCAGCGATTCTCCTCAAACGAAGAGCCGCAGTTTCAGGGTGTCCGTTCGTGGCTGTTCAAGGAAATGTGGAGGCACGGAGCCTATACAATTTGGAGGGTATTGCCAAACAACAATTTGGCGCCCCCACCCAAACACCTCCTTTCCAGGTTTGCAGCTGACTTGTCGTGGACCGTGGTGCACAAACACGCGAGAAGAAGCTGTCCTTGCGGCATGTTGTGAACCAAAAAACGCCAAGCTGTCCTTGCGGTCACCGGATGTCACCTGGCATCAGGTGCTGAGCACGTACTACACGAGCGGTGCGCCAGACACCTTCGGCGGCACCTTCCACGGAAGTTGGACCAGATCCAGCACATGGGTCACCTCGTCAGCCACCGCGCTTATCGCTCGAGGGCGCTCGCTGGAGGGTGGGCTCCGCGGGGGGCTTGGGCCACTTTTGGGGACGAAGGGAAGGAAGCCGTTGAAGAAAGACCTTGCAAGAAGGCAGAGTACGTATTATACATATAGATTTTAAAAAATAGAAGCAAAGAAGGAAAACAATGGGGGGGGGGGGGCGGTTCCTTTTTTTGTTGGGGGGGAGTGGGGTGGTGGGGTTCCATGAAACCCACCCAACGGAAACTCCGCTGCAGATGATAGGCTGACCTAAGGCCGAAGAAGTGCATGAAACACCTCCCTCGCACCACCTCAGAAGCTCTGCCTGGGTCGCCAGTTGCGATCGCTTTTTGTTCCATCCACTTTACCCCAAACACCAGCAACAGTGACTGAAAAAGGCAGCAACTTGGCTATCCAGGTGGTTTCTGATTCCATTCCCCCTGTAAATGCTGCATATGCTTCCGAAATTCATTTTGCACCACGTTGAAACCATAGGAAACATTGGTTGTTGCTATTTACAGGGGAATCAACATTCCAGGGTTTCTTAGGTGGTGCAGGATTGTGTCCATCCACAGTACCATAACAAGTCATGGTTTCAGCCATGGTTTCCTTTCGCGCTTTTGCAACATGCATTTCGCAACCACAGAATGTCCTGTAGAGCCCCGGGGATGGGGTACGAAGAGGAAGGTTTCTGTGGTTGCCAGGTTGGCTGGTGAGAATGGAGAAATGGTGGGCCGTAGAGGACTTTTCTACAGCTAAGGGGAAGCACTTCGTCAACTCCGGTCAATCCGAGAGTGACATTTGGCGTGAACTTTGTTGAGGCTACCCTGTTTCTGCTTGGTTTACAGTTAAACTGGGATAGAAACAACTCATTTTGGGGGGTTCCCATATTTTGAGACAAACCTTCTTAAAGACTTGTTTGTGTGTTTCTTTGGGGGGTCGGCATCTCAATCCCTTCATGCATCAGGGCGCTTGAGCTAGAATGATACCCCACGGACTAGCCCCCAATGGCTCAAAATTAAACAGTTGGGGTTACGCTTTTCTGTTTAATTACCAGGGTTTTATTTTGGACTCCCTTTTGAGTGTGGAACGCTGTGCAGGCCTGCGTGTTTTTTTTCTGTGAAACTTGTGCTTTTTCATGAAAAAGCAGTGTTGTTCATGTCGCGCAGAGCATTTCAGTGTTCCACTGTGCTTTTCTATGAACACAAGGTGTAAGGCTTTCTTGGGTTGACCATAAGACATATACTTCTCAGAAATTGAGTTGGCGAATTCTGAAGGGTGCAAGTAGGAGATCTCTTACCTCATCTTACCTCCAGCCAAATCAGCCGTTGCATGCCACGCGGGTGACATGCTTTTGTGCGCGCCGGCAACAATTTTTGAACGCGCTTGTGCAACTTTCGGGTGCGCTGGTTGCGAAAAAGAACAGGAGCGCGCTGGAAGCAATTTCGGGCGCTCTAATTGCACAAACAAAAAGAACGCGCTGAACAAACAAGGAGAACGCGCTATCTCCAGTGCTATTTCTTTATATTGCTGTTATTCAAAGAGCACCAGCTGTTTTATTTGGCGTTATACAGTATCCCGGCTTCCTGGAGGTGCATCAACAAACGCCCCGGAAAAGCTTGTACGTGTGGTGTCTCATTCGCGCTCCAGATTGCGAACGAGTCTGGTGTCGTCGCTTGCAGCGCTTTGGGCGGCTAGGGGAAAGTTGGTGCTCTTGCTGGGGTCGGATTCGTCCCGGGGCGGTCTGATATGCCGGGGCAGGTCGGACTGGCTGTATAGAATCCTGCAGGGGAGCAGCGCAGAAATTGAGTACGATTTGAGTACATGGTTTTCAGGACGCAAGCACTCGCTACCAAGATCGGTGACCCTGTGATAAAACTGCCTAGGGAAGGTAGGTTTTGGCTGCTTCTTCCTATAGAAAAACACTGGGTTGTAGTTGGGATTCCTTAAAACATCCCTGTATAACGCAGATATAACGGTTGGTACTCCTTGTGTAACAACAATGAAAAGAGATAGATAGCACGGGAGAGGAAATAGCGCTCCCCTAGGCCTGCGTGTGCTAGGCCTGCCTCCTCACAATTCCTGCATCGAACCGGGAATCTGTTTCTTTGTTCAGTTTCACTAGCTCGCACCAACCCCTTGCGAGCTACAGTCATGCAAAGTGGAAACCCAACATGCTGCTTCCAGCCAACAAGGGTCTGACAAGGCACCCTGCTGCAATGTCATAATTGCTTGTTGATGATACTTGCTGCATTGTGCCGAAAGGAAAAATCAAGGCGCTCACAAAAATGACTGACCCATGGAATACTTTGGGTGCATTTTGCTTGGATGTTAGGACTTTAACTTTTTGCAAACTACTGGGTTTTATTCCATTAAGCAATGAATATGTGTCTCTCCCCTGCTATATCAACTTTTGCGCGCCGCTCGTGTGCATGGAAGCTGTCCTCCAAGAAAACTGGTCGCACCCAATGGGCTTGCAGTTGGCCCCTCACATGTCGTGATACATGTTGCACATATGAGGTACTAGCCTATGCTAGGTTCACTGTGTTGGCTGGTAGGGGAGGGGTAAGAGAATAACTCAGTCTAGGTGCACCCTCCATAGGTCACCAAGCAGTTTCTGACAAGCAGATCTCCCGAGAAAACCTCAACCCATCTTAGCCAGAAGCAATGGGACAAACCAGCGCTACATGGAAACATGTGTTTGATGAAAAACACAGATAACACAGATTTCATTGCATGTCTGGCGCGTGCTAAACTCTCCATGTTAACCAATACCAAGCTAGCATCCTGATGAATCTGTTGCATATGGGCCTAACCTGTGACAGATGTACTTGTATGTCTGCAAACACGTTGTATCCCGTGCTACCCTATTGAATTACCATAGGGATGCACAAGACAGGTCATGATAATACTGCACGCAAGTCGGCCCATAAGCAAAATGCATCGAATATGTTTTTCTGCAACGATAGCGCCAGTGCAACCAAGCCCATTGTTGCCACATGCGCTGGCTCATGAAAGGTGAAGGCAAAGCAACACTCAATGTGGGTGCTAGTTGCAGAGGAGCTTGAAGCTAACACTGCTTTTAGCAACCTCTTCCATTGTTTCATCACCGGTAGCACCAGAGTCTTGTCATTATGCGCTACTCATACAAACTCTCAAGAAGCAGGCGCCAACTAAGCGCACGAGCTGTTAAGAAGCACATCTCAGTGAAGTTTATAAATAGAGTAACCGATTATAGAAGTTCATGTCTAAGCAACTGCATCAATCAGATGAATCTTCAAAGAAGTTATGTAAGCAACAGGACATCCTAGAACTTTGCAAATAGGGGCCACGACCTAGCTAAAGGCGACAATTCTGACTTCTTTTCATGTTTGTCCGCCCCTTCCCCCCCCCCCCCCGCAGCTCTTCTTCTACATGCCGACTCTAGAGAATGTAATACATAATGTACTTTTCTTCCTGGAATCCACAATGCCCAGCCGTTTTGTACTGAATTTTTGGAGAAGCATTGTGGAGGCCATGGATGCTTGCTTTTGAATCTAGATGTCTGATAAACACAAATGATTATAAATTATGATAAACAAAAGAAGACAAAACAACGCAGGCCTCCACGCCGTCCCCTTCTGCCCATTTTGAGCCACCCCCTTTGCTTTCTGCCAAGCTTGGGCACCATTTTAATAGGTGTGTAAAAGGGATCCGGGTTCTGTCGAACGGGTGTCGATCGCTTGTACCAACGGACCATCGTAGCATCCCATTTCCGAACCCGTTTGTTAGATATAGAAAAGGCCAGAACGGGTCGCTCGAGTCTGATTCAATGCTCTGCATCTTGCGCGAGAAGTTGGACGTCGACCCAAGATCTCCCTGCCATCCGGGTTTTTGAATTCAAGCGGCAAGCGACGCATACACCGCCAGGGACCGAAGACAGAAGACGGAGATCAAGCCATTGAAGAGGACCCTGAACCTTCAGGCGGGCTGGATGTAGCCCGAACCAAGCTGCCCTGAAAAGCGCCAGCCTCTGTTTTTCAGCTTCTGTTGCATATTTACCCTCGAATAGCAGATAGTTTAGGAGGAGACCCTAGGTGTAGCAGGCAATCGACAGAACCATCCTTTAAATGCCAAGAGGAACAGGGCGAAGGGTTACCCGCTGTAACAACTTCTCTGGGATCCACTGGGGAAGGATCTTCAGGCGTCAGATGTCTCCGGTCCGTACCGAATCAGCATGGTTCCCCTTTTAATGCGGAGATGATCACCTTTCCAGCATTTTGTTTTTTTTGTGGGGGTTCCTGCACCTGCGTGTCAGGACGATCGTTTTGTTTTCGTTTTTTTTCTTTTTCCCCGTTGCAACCACAAAAGTTGGAACTTTGCTTGGCCCATCCACTCGCTGTCAGCTGGCTAGCCCGTGTAAGTCCCGATCTCCAGTTTGTGGATCAGGCGCCCACGGCCCGATGGCACCCCAGCTACAGGTACATGACACCAAGCCCAAAGCATCAAAGGCCATAGGTGTGCTTTTTGGTGGTTTTGGTTGAAAAATCGAGGGCGATTCCTGGTTTACCTGGTTTCAATCAACTACCAAAGCCATCTATTTTCCCAAAAAGGACACCTATGTCAAAGGCACGCCAAAGCCACACCAGTCTGGGTTGATGCAGATTTGCCGACTTGTTGCAGAGGAACTCGTTGCAGGGTTCAGCCAGTCTGACTGTTTGATGGGGCATCAAGGATTCTTGTATTTCCAGTGAAACTTCAAGTCGAACAAGATGTTCCCCAAAGGTGCGTATGGGGTCCCGTAGGGCCGTGAAATCGCTGCGGCAGGTTCGCCGCTTTCAGTGGGAAGGTAAACCCCAATGAACCCGGTGACTGTAATCAGGTTCCATGCACGACGGATCTCGGATTTCATGCATTCCCCCATCCGGGTTTAGTCATCGAGTCATACCCTGCACAGTGAAATGTGCCATCTACTTTCACCATTTTTTACCGTACTTTGGCGTTTTCACTAATCATCTATTTGAACCTGCATTGGAGGGGTCTGGATCCCCTGAGGTTTCAAGATTCTTAGGCGTGGGTCGTGTTCTTGATGGTTCTCAGCAAAAAAGGAGGGCATGCCATAAATCATCCCTTTTGGTTTCCCTTAAGGGAATCCTTCCGGTTCATTCACAAACCCTGGGTCATTCTCGACTGAGCACCAGCAAATTTTGGGGTCGCCGAGCATTCAGGCGGCCGCCCAAGGGCAGGTGTCGGCACGAGGCCGATAGGGAGCTGAGCGTTGCCTCTCAGTTCAGAACCGACCTTTTGGCCTTGATGCGGTGTGTGTTTTGCCACTTTTCGAGGCCTCAAAAGGTTTACCTTTCAGTCTACGTCTTTTGGGAGGCTCAGACATTCCTATGGATGGATTGCTTTCGGGGATGCTGCGGTGCGGGAGCGTACATGAATCCAAGTTCTGGGTAAACGAGCCATTTGCCTGGATGTAGAGTGATTGCCTTGGTTACTACTGGGGGAAATTAATGTCTTGGTGCCCCCCTGTATATTTGGGGTCCTGTTCAGCCCAGACGCTCCGGGGGCCGGAAAACGCCCGTGGGAACCAGAGAGTCGTTTCTTCTAGAGGTGTTCTTTTTGCAGAGCCCTGTGGCGTTTGATAGGAAAAACACATGTGCGACGACACGCAACTGGCTTGGGTGAGTTTCACTTGTGAGGGATTGACTTGGGGATCCCGACAACATGTCCAAAGAACGAAGAGGGATTGGTTTGGATGCAAGTGGTTGGAGGTGTCCCAACCTTTGTATCTCTAAGGAGGTACCAACCTGTCTGCAAGGGCGTCCCGGGCTTGTGGGCAGGCTCGCGCCTTTGTTTCCTGCGAGTTTCAGGAATCCTGAAGCCTCTCTTGCCCGATCTGCCTGAAGTGATCCTTTGAATCCTAGGTCTCAGGGTCAACGATTGAGGCAATGGCTGACAAATTGAGACTGATACAGGAGGACCTTTAACGAGATTCTTCGTGGTGACTTGTTTATTTTATTTTATGTTTTTTTTTCGGGAAGAGTCTTTCCATCCTTTGTCCGCGCCTCGCAAAAAAAACCGACCAACCTTTCCCAGCCAAGGATCGTTTTTGGTTGGATGGGGTCATTCCCTTCGTTTCAACTACAAGGAGCATAGCTATAGAAGGAACCTGACCAACCGCCACCGCCGCAGGTTTCCCACTAGTCATGGCAGGTCAAGCAGGAATAACCTGTTTCCATTCCCACAGACCCCCAGGCTCCCTGACTGGTGAATCCGGGGTTTGTTTGACTCGACCGGGGCATATGTCTTTCTCCTTAGGACAAGCCTCAAGGGAGAACAGTTGGCGAACGTTTTCGGTTGGTTTCCCTTCATAGAAACCGACTTTCTTTTTTGGATTTCGCGTAGCGAATCGATAGGCTCCGATGCCACGGAACCAACGAAAGGAAGCCAGTTCCACACATTCCTGTGTTTTGTTGATGTCATCTTCCGAAATGAATTTCGGGGGGGGGGGTGACTCTTTTGGCTGGCTTCCCGTTTACAGGCGTCGCTTTCCATCGGGATGTTGGAGCGCCTGAAAATGTGAGATGTTCAGGTGACGGCGCCTTGTGGATGCTGCGGCCCGGGGCCTGGAACGGGTCACCCTCCAGCTTTTTTTCCCAAAGCAAGGGGAGTGGTAATGGGGTCTGGGTCAGACCAAGAGGGGCAATCATATTTTCTTCTTCCGGGCTCCAAGAGAAACTAGTCTTGTCCCTACGGCAATTTCCAGGGCCTCGGCAACCAAGACACAAACAAAAGACAAATATATAAAGCCACCCAGCGCGGGGTTTGGGGTTCCCAATAGTTGTACTGCACGGCCTCAGAATACTTGGAATGGCGGTTGTTGGGGTGTGTGGACACCAACTTACCTGTTGATCGGAAGGCAACAATGCTTATTTATTTTGCCCCTCACCTTAGTTCCTGGGCAGGACATGTCTGGAAAACGGAAAACGGTCAATGCATGCGCAATTACTGTGTGGCATCCTTGTAATAGATCATGGATTCCAGCCTTTGTCACTTTTTCACTTCATGTTTGGTGGCTTTCCCCACTTTAAAGGTGGTCAACACCACGAAAGGGTCCGTTTTACGGGTGGGATGCCCTGTACTTCTTGTGTACCCTTCTTGGTTGGTTGGACCGCAACACATCCGCTGTTCAATCTTTATTTGGCACCGTCTACGACGAGGTCGCGCAGCTCCACGACAGCGTCTGGGAGCAAGTAAAGACGGCTCCTTTGGGCTGAACCCGCGGCCTTTTGTGAGCTTCGTCGACTTCCAGCATCTGCAACCCCGTGCAGGGCAAGGCGGCCATGAGCCAGTCCCTGCGTCGTGGACAAGGAACAAACATGGTGAGCCCTCAAAAACGGTGGCACCCCTTCATGACGCCCATGTCTTACCAGACCTGTCTGGTGTCAAGCTTTGCCCCCCCCAGAAGTGGGATCACCCAATCTTTTGTGAAGTTCGTAGAATGTTTGGAGCCCTCCAAACTGGCGAGCACCTCTGTGGCTTCCCAAACACCATGCTCGAAAGGTAGCCTCACTTCCGGAGTTGGTGGACTTTAAACTTTTTGGAAAGACCATTTTAGTGGTAAATAAAAGTTCAAACTTTTTTTGGCCAGTCAACTTGGGAAGTGAGTACCATTCCGAATCTTGGTACCTGAAATGGGGCCTTCTTGACGGGCCGCTTGAGGGCCAACACCTTCCGAGAAAAAGTATCCTGACTACTTTAAGAGAGGGTCCAACAATACTCATACTGATTGTTAGAAGAACCAACGCTCATGGCCAGTGACCACATTTTAGCAAGCCAGACATCGAGGCGCTTGGATTCTCTGGCTTTCGATGTCTTGAGTCGAGGCAACTTCGGCCGGTGTCCTACAACTTCAAGCAAGGCTCCGAGTCCAAGTACATGCGCTTCGGCTTCATAGGCCGGCCTCCGGCCTCCATCCGTTTCGTTTCGCTGGTGCCGATTTTTGGGTTTTGAGTTGCGAAGAGCTCCCTTTGCTAGACACTGACACTGTGTCTCGAGCAAAAAACACTCGGAGTTGAAGGTTTGGGAGGTTGTTCAAGATGGGATCGGCAATAGGAGCAAAGGCGTATAAAGGCCGTATAAGCCCAACCAAGCAGCAACAAATTGAGGATCTTGGTGGGGCTGGTTCATAGAAACGCGGAAGCACCTCTGAAAAGGTTTTTGCGTGAGGGGGAATCAACCCTGATTGGTATCTGGAATACTCCAAAGTTAGCATGAATTGGAAGCAGATGGAGTGGACATCACCGTTTAAAAGTAGGATCACCCCTGACTTTTGGGTGCATGACTCCATGTGCTAACAATCAGGAGATAGGCGCATGGTTCGACTCTCCAAATGCCCGACATTTCGCACAGGCTCAGGAAAAGGACCCTTTTCCCCCCACTGGCAACAAGTGAAAGTTGTTGTTTTGTTCGGGACAAAAGTGCGTGAGAACCCGTCAAGTTCTCAGAGCCTCAGTTCGCGATTGAAAGAACGAGGTGTGCTTGTAGGTGTCCCTAAACAATGTTGAAACAGCAGAGGCTAACGCAAGAATTCAACATGGGGCCCACCTTAGGTGGTCACGTTGAATTTGTTTATCGCCATGCGGATTATGTGCTTTCCTCACCATGTTCGACTCCTCGGCCCTTCAATGACAAGCCTACCACATCGCAGGAAACGGCCCACGAGGCAGCGTATGCGAGCTCATGAGCCATTGTTTGAAGGTGATGAGGCCATGGGCCAAAATCCCTTACCCCCAGTGAACATCCCAATCCCCACCAACATAGACTAAAATGGGTGGTGCACCTACCCCAAAATGGTACCATGGGTTTTGACCCACAGCCATGTGACCTTGAGCATTCCTTGTTTTACGGTTGTTCAGAGGACAAGCCAAAGGACAACCAGCTTGTCGAGGGTTCCATGCTTCCAATGGGATTCCGGAATCAGTTTTGGGGAGCGATTTGTGCATGTCTTTTTCCCAGGGTTCCTTTTGGAAACTGTTCGAACGGGAAGCGCAATGGAAACCAACCGTTTTGAAGCCGTTTGACACAGACCCATTTATGATCTGCAAGGATCCGACAAAGCCCCCAATTGGTAGATTCAGGAAGATGACCAATTCCAGTTACTCCGACTTTGACCCGTAGACACTGCCAAAATGAAATGCCCAGTCAAAATTGGGAAGCCTGTCCTGGTTTTGGGTACTCCACATATACAATAACGGTTTTTGGGGGTGGGGCTTCAAGTCTTACCACGCGATTGGTTTCTACATTTGATATCGATCTGGGACCCATTTGAAAAAACTGGCCCACGCCTTTGGGACTACCCTCGTGACCAGGCACCGTACATCAACTGTTTGTTTCCTCAGTTGGCGCGTGACTGTGTCTTTCGCTTTCAGTAACCTTCGGATCACTCCTGGCCTTGAGACATTTTGAGACCAACTTGGAATCCCTAGGGTCCCAAGACCTTACATATGAGGGCCTTGAACCCCAAAAGTCCGCCAATAGGGTCTTGAGACCAACTTGGAATGCTCCCCACAACTCACGGCTCTTCGCGAGCAACCGATGCCCCGTGCCAGCCGATGAGCTGGAGTCCGTGGTGCCCCAGTTGATCCGCACCAACCCCTTGAAGCAAGGCACGGACTCGAACGGAACCGAAGGATCAATCCTGGACCCCGAGCCAAAGTAAGCTGAGCATAGGTGGCCTTCTTAGGTTAGTTTGGATAGAAACAGATGGCACCGGTTTAGATTGGTTTGATTCCATTTACCAGGGCCATCTATGTCACCAAAAAACCACCAGTCCTACCAACCGATTGCAATGTGTGAGCACCGGGCCGGATTCTCTTTTGAAGTTACTTGTCATTTCAAGGTTCACGAAATATGTGGACCGGAATGAAGCACGTTATGTTTGGGTGGGCTGAGGTAGGTTTTTGCCGTACACTGTTTATGAGGACCATTCCATCCAAGTCTTCCCGCTGCGTCTGGAGGGGGGGGGGGCGGGCGGGGTTTTCCTGGGAGCATGGGTGAGGAATTGGCCTGGACTCGGGCCTGAAACAATTGCCCCAACTTGGAGCTTGCAACTTGCAACGATTCAGGGGGTCGTTTGGTAGGAAAAGGGAATGGGCAACCATTCTAGCATTTGATTCCCCATTCTGGGTTTCCTACAGCCAATACTTTCAGCAGCATGAAGGGCGTCCTAAGTTTTTTTGTTTTGTTCTGTGATTCCTGCCTGCTGGTTTCTTTTTCTTGGATTTCCCTTCAGGGAAAAGACCCATATTTCCCCTTGAGACCATTTCAAGATTGGTTGGCAATTGCTGAGTGATCCCGCTTTCCCCTCCTGCATTCTGGGGACGAGCGTGCTGTTCGATTTTGTCCCACCCTAAGGCCGCACAAGGGCCCAACTCTGTTTGACCCGAGCTGTTCGAACAATGACGACCCTTCGCGTGACACACCCTTTGGGCCAATGAAAAGCGCCAGGGAACTGGTGTGTTGTTCAAAATGGCACGCTTTGCTCAAGCTTCAGCCAACCAAATCGAACAGTTGGGAGAAAAGGGCATCTTTCACAGGCCTCACGGACGTGAAGCACGTGTCCATGATTGCACGGCGCTCAGATGCGGGATTTCATTCCAGATGCACAGAAAGGTCCATTTAAATAGCAAACCTTCAAGGATTATGTTTTGGGGGGTGTACATCGGGTTTCTCAACGGGCTTTCCCTTTCAGTCACCATTTGGATGGCCGGTTTGATGATGTCACTGTACGCAATTGATGGGTTCTAGCGCTGATTCAACGTCCCCTGGTCGAAACAGTCGGCTTTCAGGGCCCTGGGTCAGGGATCTCCATCTGGCTTTTGGGGGAGGACGACACGCGCGGTCAAGTTTTCCATCAGAACCAGGGATTAAGACCCAAGTTGTGCATTTCCCTCTATTCAAAGGCCTTTTCGACAAACCTTCCCTGCTTTTATTTCCCTGGCCACCAACAGGTTCCCACCCAGCAACCCAGAGTCGGATGGTTGGTTTCCTTCGAACTAATGCTGACCCCCCAGTTGCTCGGGGGAGTCCCCTCAGTTTTCGGCAGCAATTCCAAAATCCCGAACCCCGCTGATTACTAGCTGGTGGGTGTACTCAGGGGTCAACATTATATCTGGGATTGACTGGGTACAAAGTCATGTGGGTGTGGCTCCATGTTCAAGACCTGGAGCTAACGTTGCGCACATAGGTGTCCTTTTTGGTTGTTTTGCTGAGTTTTGCTGGAAAAATAGATGGCACTGGTTTACCTGGTGGTTTAATCTACCAGGACCATCTATTTCCCCTAAAAGGACACCTATGGTTGCGCAGGTTTTGGTCGTTTCCATTCACCAGGGTGCCATTTTGGGGCAGTCTCCCGCCAACTAGCATGGGACCGTTCGACTTTCGGGGGATCGGTCCTGGTGGAAGACCATTTTCCTTTTTAAGGAACCCCTGTCCCGAACATCAGGTCAGGTTCCATGTGAAAAAGGTGAAGTCAGTAGGGGCTGCAGAATACCACACCGGAACACTCCTACATGTGTGCCAAAATTTAGTATTCTGGTACTCCAACCCCCATTTCAGTGTTGTTGGGAAACATTTTACATGTTTGCTTATTCTGGTTTAGTGGTTGAAATCCCCTTCCAATCCCCTTCTTGTGGTTTAGTGGCTTAACACAGGTTCCTTTTTTTTGCTAAGGTTTAAACATGTTTGCTCCCCTTCCAACATCAACCAAGATTTCGGGTCTCATTTTTCGAGGGCGTTGCCATGTCTTTCTCACACGAAAGCCGAGGACCTGGTGGCACTACTCACCGCCGCAGGCCAGAGCCAGCAGCAGGTCATCGAGACTCAGGCCATGGATGCGGTGAACGCTTGGTCTCCGGTGAGCGGAATCCATTTGCATCACAGAATGAAACCATGGTTGACACCATACGGTTTGTTGCGAGTTTGGCATTGGGGAATCTTTCTTCAGAAACCAGGGTTTCTGAACGGTGCGAAATGGATTTCGTCCACAGGATGGGTCCTTGACTTAGAGGGATCTAACATTGATTCCAGGTTTTGGGGGGAACTCATATTTCATGGGTCCATTACTTGGGATCCATGTTTTGTTCTATTCCACTTGGCTCTGAAGGATTTTCGCGAAAGATCCGCGAAAGATCCGCGAAAGCCCGGGCGAAAGCGCAGGGTTCGAGTGCATTTGGAGGTCCAATCTGAGCGCCGCACTAGTCAGTCAGTGTACTAAATTGGCACCAAACAGTTGTGACTTGCCAGCTGGAGCTGCAGAAGTGCATTTCGTGTACTAGCCCGGTAGTTGTGGTACTGCACTTGTACTTCAAAATTGTGACTTTCTGACTTTAGCAGTTAAAAGTGCACTGCGATGAATCCGCGGAAGACTCGCGAATGTGTTGTTTCTTCTTATTCTTTTTGTTTTGCGAAGACTGGCCGTTTCGAGACAAATGAATGTAGAGCACCCACCATATAGATCGATGTTTCCCCGAAAGGACGCCGGGGAAAGCCGGGCAAGCCAGGCTTTTGTTGTGCTTTGGATTCGGCTCACAAGGCCAAAACCTGGAGAGATTCTTGAGGCTTTAAGGTCCGAACCGGACAGGTGGACGGAAGGAACAAGAAGGAAAAGCTATTTGGAGCTGTCCAGGTATTCAGCTCCTTGAAGCCCTGAGCGAAACCACAAACCTATTCCCTGACGTTTTGCGTTTTTATCGCGGGGATTCTTGGTGTTTACTCCACTCGGCCCCTGCCGTGTTTTCCTTTTTCGGAACGGGGTCTGCGTTTGAAAGCAAGGAATTACCAAAGAAAAGGGAGCCTTTTTGCCATTTAAGGAGCTTTTTTTCTGGAAATCCACTGGAATTTTGGGCCAAGAACCCTTAAAGCAGACATGGGCTTTTGCTCCAAACTCACACCCTGAAATGAGTCGCTTTTTTGGTTGAGTTTTCCCTTGGGTGTTTTTTTGGGTGCTCTGTTGGGTTTTCCGTCGAGTTGTTTCCTGGTTTTCTCGGTGGCTCCCAGCCATCCCCCTAGCTTTTTAGCCTTTTAGCGTTTAGTGGGTGTTTCCATTTGACCCACTAAAAGTTGAGCTTTTAGCAGGGGATCTCAGGGCAGCCCAGTTTTCCCCGGACTTTTCCCTGTGGAAACGAATTGCTACCCGCACGCAAAAGACAAACGCGATTTCCCGAGACCCCAACCGCCCGGAAAGCCAGGAGCGGCTCATGGCGGCGAGCTCAGCTCGTTGGTCTTTGTTATAGGAATCTGCGTCCCTTATTTTGGGGTGCACGAAAACATGTTACCCAAATGAGTTGGAATCACCCCCTATGTTGAATGTAAGGGAACCCCCTAAAGCCTTTAGAACTTTAGAGCCTATCATCCGAATCAGCAAACTGACGCCTTGCTGTGGGTCTCTCTTGCGGACCGTCGCCGTTTTGCAGAGGGAACCTGCAAGTACCAAGTATAACGAGCTCACCAAGGGGTGAAACCAGCGATTTAAACTGTGATGAAGGTCCTTTTTTTGGCAGACCGGCAGTCTGCAGTTCACTGTAAAGTTCAGTAAAGTCTGTGGAACAAATGACACGGACACAGCTATATACCCGGAAGGAAGGAAGGACGGAAGAAAGGAATGAGGGAAGGGAAGGGAGGCGAGGAAAGGCAAGGAAAGGAGCGGAAAGGCAAAGAGAGGGAAGGGAAGGACGGAAGGAAGGAAGGGCTCCCGTTTTTCCAGTTGGTGAATCATATGAATTTGCCCAGTGGCCTTTGAAGTTGGCCATGCCTGACGGACATCAAATACATGGCCCTTACTTCAAATGCCTCACCGAGATGAGGGTATTCTGGGGGGCCCCGGGAGTTGATGATCGGTTTGGAGGGTCAAACTGAAGCAAGACTCGAGCCCGGAGGTCACAAGGCTTGCGAGGGTCTTTTCATGGTTGTTGGGACACATTTTTACATGTTTGCTTATTGTGGTTTAGTGGGAAACCCCTACTTAACTTCTAATATTTATGTTTTTTGCTCCCCTTCCAGCGTCAACCAAGTTTTGGTATCCTTTCAGGATTTGAAGGAAAAGGGGTCAAAGTAGTTCCTTCAAAAGTCCCAGAAAACCGTAGGGTTGTTGGCAGTCACCGAACATTGTGTTGGTAGAACTCTACGACTGCTTTTGGACATTAAGGATACAAGTTATCGGGATGCTTGTGCATTCCTTTTCAAGCTTTCCGGCGCGTCATCTCTTCGAACGAAACTTTCAGCTTCTCCGAGGACCAGGTGGAGGCCGAATTCGAAGCCTTCAAGTCGGAGCTCAAGATCCTGCATCAGCTCAAGGCGCCTTGAGAGCGCGAGACTGGGCGGGTCCCGGGTGGGGGACCCTCCGCGGTGAGCGCTTTTTTCAGGGATCCTTCTCAGCAAATGGGGCAACCCTCGGCGACCCTCGGACAAGGCTTGCTTTCCAAGAAACCGGCTTTTCAGCGGTCTTTCGTGTGGATTTGCCCCGAAAAGAAGGGTTGAACATTGTCGCCCAAATTGCAAGTGTCCAACCAATTCTTGGAATACGAAGCTAGAGGCTCGGGAACATGTCATGATTTTGGCTGAGTCACTCCCAGTGGGATCCATCGGCTTTTCTCTCCTGGCAACCCAAAAAAAAGGAAACGCCTCCATGGCCCTGATCTGTATGCCGAATCTATGGGTGGTGCAGTGGTTGTGTGATTGTTTGCCGAAGTTTTGCTAGTGAGATGTGGTTGGTTCACTTGCAATATGTCACAGTCCACTGTGGATTTCACCTTTTCCAATCCCTTCATGTTTGGTGGGTGCTCGCTAAACGTGGAATCACACCCCAAACGTGGTGCCAAGTAGTTTCTGTACCAGTCCCTCAGCAACTCGGTGGTCGGTGGTAAATGGTTCATAATTGGTAGCTGGTGATTGGTTGTTGGTACTTTTTGCAATTGGTGATGAGTAGAAGGTTTTGGGTGGGTCGTGGGTCGGCTTTGGGTGCGGTTGGGGTTGCTCAGTCTACTGCTTCAGCTTACGCTACCCCTCCAATGACACTGGGCGCCTCGTGTGGGCATTGGGACGTGCTCGAAGAAGACGAAGCAGAAAGCATCGGCAGCCGAGTTCCCCCCTAAGAATCCTCCAGCCAAGCAAAAGGTTCCCCTAGTTGTTCGACAAGAAAATCCACCGGAGGTGGGTGTTTCTTGTTGTGAGGACACTTTTTGTGGGTTCGTTTTTACAGCAAACCAAGAGAAGGGCGGGTTATGTCTGATGCCAGGAGAAGAAGCGACAGGCGAACCGCGCCCTGGCTTGCGGCGCAAGTCGCAAGAAGCGACGCCGCCTTTGGTGGCGCTGAGTCGCTCGCGACTTCTCTCCGAGCGGTGCCCGAAGTGTGCCATGGTCAAACGACCTTTGTCCAAAGGGATTTCCATGGGCAGAAAAACCATGCTTCAACTACGAGCAAAAGGCAGTCCAGCCAACTCAGCTCTTTTGAAAGGACACCTGAGAAGACCAAGCGTGACAGATGCGCTACGTTAAAACAAAAAGGAGAGAGACACGTATCTTTGTTTGGTTTGGCCATGGCAGACCCGGGCGACGAATTCAGTATCATTCGCGCACAAAAAAGGATGGACCTACTTTGCGATCCGATGGCTTTCATACTCCAGGCTGAGTGTAGGCTTGTTTTCTTGAGGGTGGCCTTTTTTGCGGACCCAAAGGCACAAACCTACATGGACATGGACAGAGCAATATCTCAGAGTTGGCAGTGTAGGAATTCTGGGAAGGCACTGAGAGCAGGCCAATACTTGAGACCATACTGTGAAGACACGCACACAACACTTGTGTGGTGTATCCAGGATCCCCTCCTTTTCGAAGCACTTCAGGGCAAGCTTGGTTCAACACGCTGGACCTTTGGACCTTTCAAGGCAAACCCTACAGAAGGTGGTTTCAACTGCAGTTCCAATATGCTTCAGCAGGTCGGGTTCGAGCTGATTTGGACTTCGCTCGGGCATAGCCATTACCGGGGTCTCCTCCAACAGAAGCTCATTTTTGAAGGTTACACCAAGTATGGAACAGAATCTGTGCTGTATATTTTTGGAGTCCCCCAAATGTGGAGCAGTGTTGGCTTGATTCCGCACAATGTATGGTTGGTCAGGGGATCCTTAAGCGGTTTCGACATGGGCTCCAGCCATGAAATGAAGCCCGCACACCTTCGCTATCTTGCATTTGACCGCTTTGAGCACACCTCACAAGTGGTTTGTGCATCGCCAGCAGTGGTCGGATTTTTCGCGCGAAATGGGAAGCCATGGCTTGAGGCATGTAGGTCCAACAGGTGCTTTCTGTTCCTTGCAGACCCGTTGGTTTCGCTTGGGATGCATGTTCGCTTCGCGATGCTTTTTGGCTCGATCCGGGGCTGCGAAGGTGGGATGAAGTCAAGTCACAAGTCGCAAGTCGCAGCAGCTGAAGAAATCAGGCCGCGCTTCAACTTTTTTGTTGTGTATGGCTAGCTTCCATGAGCTATTAGATGGAATTCACATGAATCGGGCACCTGACATTTAGAAACCAGGAGAACCCAGTATTATTTATAGCCCAAAAAGTTGTCTGGCTCTTTCAATCCTCAATGGAGCTTCAAGCCGGGAACTTTTCGCTTTTCTAAAGGCGGACTCGGTTACTGACAGTGCAGCCATTTGACAGGCCAGACCTGGCTTGTGAGCGAAGAGTCCCTTTCCATTGAGCCGGAGGGTGGTTGGTACGGAGGAACAAGACTCATCAGGTTTAACTTTGAATCCGCAACTTTCATTTGCTTGAGAATATATGTTAGTTTCTCTTGTTGGCGTTAAAAGGAATTTATCACTGGACATATGTATATTTTGTCCAGGGGTCCTAACCAAATGGAAGACACAGGGTACTTGAGCCTTTGGAAAGAAAGTTGCCAAGTTGGGATGTGCGACGCCGACTGACGGGTCTGTCTTTCGGTCGACTCTTCTTGGCTGGTTTCAAAGGAAGCCAAAAGGAAGTGCCACCCATGTTTAAAGGTCCCCAAAAAAAAGACACACCCCTTTGTATTTTGGGGAGTCTACTAGAGCAAACGGCTTGGGAATGTATTTTGCTCTGCCAAACGGCCGTGGCCTTTTCCGCTTGCATCATGATTCGAAGACGGGGGCTCATCAAGCTGCTATGCAAGGGGACACACTGAAGATTGATGGCACAAGCTCGCATTGGTGTTTTATTTAAAAATAATAGTGCGTTATACAATCTCAACGTTCCGCAACCCGTCAGACAACTTGATTCAGGGCTGGCAGGTGTTGCATTTTGCTTGCGAGCTGTGAAGGGCCGCTTAAAGTATCTGCTGCGATGGTAATTTTGAGGAAGCAGGCTGTGCTTAGAAGAAACAAAGCGACAGTTCTGGTCAGCGGTGAAGGAATGGCAGGTCAGATGGGTTCCTCACCCGACACCTCGAGCTGTCAACGCCAAATTGAGTTGTTTCTACTTAGTATGTAGGCCCACCTTCGGAATATCACGAATACCATGCACATGTTCCAGTATGTCCCTTGGTAAGCATCCTAAACCCTAAACCCTAAACCCTAAACCCATTCTTTGGCCCCTTTTTGGTGGGTGACGTCTATCTCTCGCAGGCAATGGACGACTGGATCCAAATGGCAAGGGCCCCGGGCGCCAGATTCGACCCACCGTGCCCAGGGCACCACGTGAACCCCTGACCGAAAAAAGGAGGTACTCGCCATGGAAAACAAGGTTTTCAATCAATCGACCCTAAAAAAAAAGAAGTGGGAGTTTGGAGCAGAGGCAAAGTCTGCTCTCTTAAACAAAATGAAAAAATGTTTTTTTGCTCGCGCTCCACCGATGCGGGGGCAAAAAACAGTTTGGTGGGAATCCCGTATTTATTGAGTTATTTTCAAGATCGCGGATGCGGCGGTTACTTACTGGCTGGAATTGCACCTCGCGCTCGCGGGGAGTGGAACCAACCTCCCCTTATCCATGGTGAGCGGCCCTTATCTGGAGTCTCCATGACCCTTTAAAAATGGGGTAATTGCCCAAAATCAAGGGGTTATGGCCCCTTTTTCCAGGGTCATGGAGACTCCAACTAGATACTTAGGGATTCTTTTGTTTGTTTCAAGATGACCGCGGTGTCCCGTTGTGCAAGACTATCGGTTTACACGTTTGAACCGGGGGTCCCACCCAACCCTGGTGTGGGGGTTTCACCAGGTGGCACGTCGCTTTGGAACCATAGAGGGGGCAATCACTCTTGGTTGCTATGTATCTGAAACCCTTTGTGAGGCGGTGACTCCATTCGCTCGGCCGAATTATTTGATGCCTTCAGAGGGTCCTGACTGTTTTGGGGGGGCCACAAGCCTACAACAAGGGTGTTTGTAACTCAACTACCTTTTAGAGTGCTCAAACTGATTCTTTCATGGCAGCATTTCAATCAAATTCCCAACAAGTTTGATTCAGCATGGTGTGTATCATGTTTGGCTTCAAAGGGGCCATTTCCCTGGTGGCTGGTATTTGCTTTTGTTGTTGTTCCCCATGTTCGTGTGTTTCCTTTAAGCGTTTGGGTGGGTGTGGTTGCGGCTTCGCTTCGGGCCCTTCCGCTGGCACGGCCGTTTTCGCGCCGTTTCTTCCCGAGGTGCTGCCATGGTGGGCGCTCGGGAACTTCGGGAAGGCATCGATGGCCGTTAGCCCTTCGTCGCCCCGCTGAGAGCCACTCTCAAGTAGGGTGCCTTTTTTTTGTGCGGTAGGGTGCCCTTTTTGTTGGTTCGGTAGGGTACCGAAATTTTTTATGGTTCGTTTTGAGGGAACCAAATATTTTGCTTTGCTCTCTTTTTTGAGAGTGCCCTTTCTGGTTCGTTTTAAGCGAACCACATATTTTGTTTTCTTGTCTTTTTTCTTTTGAGGGTGCCCTTTTTGGTTCGTTTTCAAGGGAGCCAACAGGAAACCAACCATTTGTGGGAAGCCAGTAAAAGAAATGGCACACAACCTTTGGAAACCCCTGCGTTTTTGGGACTGGGGATTGGTTGACTAGGGGCCTTGTTTTGTGGGTTGTTTACCCTAAACTTACTTGCCTGCTCCCTAGCTTCTTGGCGTTGCAGACAATCAGTGGGGCATGTCCGCTTTCCTTTCTTTTAAGACGTTTCCCTTTTCCGCCCATGGCCACCGAACATATGGGGTTTGCTTTGGGTTGCTCTTTAACCACTGAAGGAACCCACCATTTTGAAAAACTCCCATTTGAGTGGCGCTCCATACCCTTATTCGCCATACGTGGCTCTACTGCCTGGTTGAATTGGAATTTTAGTAAGGCCAATGTAAACCGTTGTAACCACGCTAGTAGAACCAAAGTCAATGGTTGTTGGGCGCTCTTTTAGCATAGTCCCAAAACACTGAGGGAACAGAGGCATACACTCAAGTAGCTCCCCGCAGACGAACGGGGCCATGTTCGTTGTTCCAAGACCACGCTCTTTTTGTTAATCCATTCTACCTTTTAGCTTATGGGCCAAGACAAAGAGGACAAACTGCCCCACTGTGGTGGCAACTGGGAGGGATCTATTTTTGAGGTATGTGGCATTGTCAGGTTCACTCAACATGCACCATACGCACAAGTTGTATCTTTGCTGCCTTTGCTTGGAGACAAACGCTGGGGCATGGCTGATCCTTCAAAAGAGTGCTTAGACAAACATGGTTTGCTACGAATCTGCCTTTGGAGCAACATTCTCTAAACCAGGACCCCACTCAAGTGGCAACGTTGGGATGCTAAAGGGCTCACTTCCTGAGTTCATGAACTTTAAACTTTTTGGGAAGACCATTTCAGTGGTAAATATAATGTTTGGACTTTGTTTGGGCCATCCACTCGGCAAGTGAGAGGGAGACCAACATAAAAACCGCCCTTTTCAGGTGTTCGTTTCGCGCACGCTCATGCAACGCCTTTCAACCCGTAGGCCCCCGATTCCCAGTGGATTGGAAACCACACCAAAAGTTGTGAGAGCCTTTTTTGACATGGCCAACGCCAGCACAAAGTCGGCATTTGTGCGAATCAAGTCCTAGCGATGTTTAACGATAGAACGAGCTTGCCAGTTCCAGATCACTAGGGTGAAAGCCCTTACTTGCTTGTTCTTTGAGCTTCTGCCGGTGGACTAAAGTGGACTAAAGTAACCTGGGGATGTGGCAGATGTGGCTGTCCATTACTTGGAAATATGGCTTTCTGCCTGGAACCCAAACACCTGGCGTTTGTTTAAAGCAAAAGAAAGGCGTAGGTCAAGCAGGCTTTTTGTTTTTTCTGTGCGAGGACGGCAGGCTCCGGCAACTGGGGCTGCCCGGGCTGCTGGTCACGGCAGCTGGGCTCCCAGAGCCCTACGATCAGGTTTTGGCCTTGGTCAAATCGGCCTTTGCTTCTATTTGCTGAGATGGCCATGGTTCAAAACCATTTTGGGATCCCATTTTGGGATAGGTGAATTCGCCACCCATTTTAGGACCTATTTTAGTGGGGATTGGGATGTTCACTGGGGGTACGGGGTGGCCAAATGAATATGTGTTCTTTTCCTCTGTTGGTTTTAAAGGGAATCTATCACTACGTGATTTTTTTATATATATTTTTCCCAGGGGTCTCAACCAAATGGAAGTTTACTGGGGATTACTACTCGTAGGGATGGTCATGGACCTGTTAGGCTTGTAAGACGACCAGTGTTGGGGTTCCTATTAAGGGACCCTTGATGATTCACCTTAGGAGTTGGGCCATGGCACATATGAACAGCTGACTGAATTCTTTCTAGCCTACTGGTGGAGGGAGGTTGCCATGTTTTCTTGGGGAAGCAAGCTATGTTGTTTGTGCATCATATGTGCCGCCAAACAGAACCAGAGCTCTAAGCTTAGGGCCTCTTTTGGTTGCTGGTCGAGGGAGGAGAAGAACTTTGATTACTTCAATGGGTACCCGCAAGGGATCCATTTAGGTCAAGACAGCTCTCTTGGGCTTGCCGCCTGTCTTCTTGCGCCGAACTTGCGCCGGATCCGCACTGCCCGATACTGGCCCCGGCGACGCACGCGGATCAATACATAGACGACGCAGACGGGTCATTTCACATCTTCGCAATCAACTCAGAGTGTTTTTGCTGTCATCCTGGAGCATGGCTTCGTGGCCAAAATTACAAACACCTCAAGTTGAGACTCATTGGGGGGGGGAGGCATGATCTAGGACATGGGCCTGATTTTTGTTGAGTTGTTTATACAAGTCTTAAGTATTTTTTTGCATTTCTCTCGAGACCCCATGTCCCAGATGCAGATGCAAAGGCAGATGCAGATGGACATGCTTCCATGTTTAGCTTCCAGATGCGTGTCTGCATGAAAAAACGCATGCTCAGGGTAACGTATTCTATTAAATACATGCTGCAGGGTTGATTGCGGCCCAAATGGGGGCAGAGGCAGCGACCGAGCTGCATCATTCTATGCATCAATACTGGGATGTTCCTGAAGGCCAATGAACGCACTCACTTGACCTCGAGGCTTAGGCCTTGTACCCTGGGTTGCCAGCCGTCTTAGCTAACCCCCAAGCCAAGTAGGGAATAGTGGTATGAACTTTGCCTCCACAAAGAGGAAGAAGAAGGCAGGCCGTTGGTCCTTTTTTATCTCAAGGGGCCTTCTGTGAGCTTCCATCTGGGATTGGAACACCGGTCCCTCTTTTTCCTTAAGCCAATTTAAACATCACGTTCAACCACTTGTAGGTGAGTTTCCTTTTGGTCTCATAGACCCCTTTGTGGCCACTTCCCAAACAAGGCTCAAGGCCAAAGTCCTTGAAAGGTGGGGGCCCGTGTCAAAGTGAGACTCTCCCTTGATGCCTTTGGACACAGAGGTAAGTTTACAATCAAAACGGGTTGCGGAAATTCCCGAGGCTGGCATGTGTAGACTACCTGATGCAACAGACTGGAACCGCGTTCGGGCATGAACCAAACAACGGTCAGTAGTTGCCGAAGCCTGCTGCTGAAGTAAAGGGTATGACCTGGGCTGAAACACCACATACCCAAATTACCCTAAGCTGAATCTACTAACTAAACTTCATTCCTTCAGGCTGTTTGATTCACGGCAGGCTTTCAATTACTTCAGAGTTGGGCAGGAGGTTGAGGTAGAATGTCAGGGGAGCCTATGAGTCAACCTTCGTATTTTTTTCGGGACTAGCCGCTTTCTGGATAGCTCATGACAAAATGGGCTCCAACCGCCCCAAACACAGAGTTGGGTTCGAATTAAAGCACCTACGGAATCCTGGATTTGGCGGCTGGCGGGTTTTCTTGGAAGGCCGGTTTAGAGTTCGGCCGGTTTAGAGTTCCGCTATTCGTTCTTCCATTCATTTCATGGGCATGATCGTGAGGACATGTATTATTGCATCAATCTTGACAGCACAGCAACAGCTTTGGGCCTTATAAAGTTCAGTGCTGTTTGACGAATAACCGCACTTAGTGATTTTGAGAGGTTCTCGTAGTTCCTTTCGGGGTAGTTTCCCCCTTTTGTAAAGTGAGCGTGTCAAGATGTCACACATGAACTGAGCCACCAAGTGACCGCTGGTTAAGGGCGCCTAATTCAGGGCGGACTGGTTTCGTGGGATCTCCGGCTCAGCTTTTGCGATTGCCAGTTTCTGGACTTTTGCAGTTGTTGGGAAGAAAAGCTTGGGGAGCGAAAACACTAAGCCGTGCGGTTTGGCTGGTTTGGCCAGAACTCTGGCAGAAAGTGGAGACTCTCAACATCAAAACAAAGCGTGTGGTTAAATTACATATGCGGTATAAATTGCGGTATAGACAACAGAGTTTCAGGCAATGGTATTCTCAGATTATTTTCTACCCCAGATGCTGCCCCAAGATTTCCCACGCGCATGAGTGAGCTTCCATTTGGTCCTTGCAAAATTGCTTGGCTCCACCAGAAACTCCTCAAGTAGTTAATTGGCACAATCTTTATCGGGATCTGGGGGTTACATGAGCCTTTCCAGGTGTTTTGCTTGGTTTTGGAAATGTCATGATTTGGTCAGATCATTTCTGGGGCCCCCTCGGTAAATCGTGTGATGCCTTGCGATGCACTGCAGTTGCTTGGCCTCTCGTTGAGCGTGCAGCGCTTAGTCGGATCGGGGGCGACCATTGGGAAGGGTGCGCAGCCCATCTTTTGGTTCCGAAAGGACACTGGAGAACAATGTTGACCCCATATTATATTAATCAACTCCAGCTTCTTCATAGGGGGCGTCCATTTCTGGGTTTCGTGGGGAACCTGGAGGGGAACAAGTCTATGGCGATTCTATGGCGACGCCATTTATGTCTATGAAACCCAAACAACACCACGGGTTCTGGAGGTATGGAAGATTTGTTTCGGATCAGACCCCTTCCCTCCAAACACAGGACGTCATACGCCTGAACCCAGCTCTCCAGCTGGCTGGATGGCCAGCCTGGTTGAATGCAACTTTTCATGACCTATTTTGGTCGGATACTGTAATTGGTTGCCCGGGTCGGGGGTAATGCCATTGCAGAGGTATTATAAAAATAATCCACGTTGGCCTATTAAAGTGACGGATATTTCGTGGACGCCATATGTGTGAGTTTATGCAGGGGCGATATGTTTGCGCGAGGAAAGATCTTGGCCTTGACCCACTACCTGGAGTTTGCAGCTCACTGAAATGGGTTCAGCACCCCTCAATTTTGGGCGTGTTTCCCCCTTTTTTGAGGGTCATGGCGTCTCCAGTTGACGACCTTGGTGCCTGAGTCAGGATCCAACGCCCTCCCTGCTGTTTCCACAAAAGGCCTCAATCAGGGCTGATGACTTGTTTTGCTTGGGGGGCAAGCAGGGGTGAATCCCGCCATGAGCGCCGCGGCGCCCAAGGTCCTAGTCTGGGGCAGGACAGATCAGTGCCTGCAAGACAGGAGGCGCGAATCCGCGAATCCGCGCTCCTTTGCATGCTCTTGATGCAGCCAGCTCCCCACAAGAACCAGGGGAACAACCCAATCTCCCTTGGCCTCCTGGGAAAGCAACTATTTGCAGCTGCTCGCATCTTGCCATGTCTTGGGGGCCTGTGCTTTCGTTTGAGCAGTTGCATCGAGTCGCAGATCAGATCAGTCTCTCAATAGCGGTTGTCTAACTATGATTGTAAGGGCTCCTTTGAAGGGGGTCATAACCCATACAATTTTTGAGAGACTGATCATAACCGCCCATACAGCATCATAACCCATTTTCATAATTTTTGCCCACGGCAGTCTCAGGAAGGGCTGCGCCTTCTTACCTGGTTTCCACTTGAGGCGAACAAGAAATGGGAGGTCTGTGTGATATCCCAGAATGGGCAACACAAATTGGGTCTTGAGGTCTCGTAAAGTTGGGGCGGCCCGCAAACCCCACGAAAACCAGCCATTAAGTTTGCTGGAACTACCCATGTTGTTAACTGATAGTGTATTTTTAGTTTGCAGAGCAAGAGATTTGCGCCAAATACCCAAGTTCCCAACCGGCCATGGGCCTCGATTTCGAACACATGGGAGCAAAGCATATTGTCAGTGGTTCATGTCTATGAGTCTATGGTAAGCCTTGGAGCGGCGCCCGATGTTCTTTCCCATAACGAGCTCACCGGATATGAGCTCACATATGATGAAGGTTCCTGCTTTCCAGTGAGGAACTCATAGTAATTGGACTGGTCCGTTTAGTTTTTTTTCTTTTCAATGGAGGCTTTTCTTGAATGGAACAAGGGAAGCAAAGTGACGCTAAAGAAATAAGCTCAGGTGATATCCCCAACAGCATGCGGTGATCGTTTGAGGAACCCTCGTGGAACCCTGACCCTGGTGAAACCCTGGTGGAACCCTCGTGGAACCTTACCTCAGGGTCGCCCCGGACCACCCCGGAGCCTATCTGGGCTGAGACCCCAAAGCTTTCAGCTGTTGGGGAAAAATTGTGATTTTTTGAGCAGGCTTCCGTTTGTTGTTTGTTGCAAGGTGGGGTGGACTCAAAGCAAGGGGTGGGGGGGGGGTGATTCACCCCAAAAAGGGGCGTGCCGGGGGTATGTTTGCATGGGCATCCTCGCTACCAAAAGGAAACGCTGCGAAACAAACCGAGACAAGGGTCATGACTCTAAGGCAGACCCCTGTTTGTCCGTCAATGGAGCTCCCGTTTTCGACCCCTCATTTCGGGCCTTGACAACTATTTTCGACCCAAAGCAGGCCAGAAAAAAACCTGTTTGGGATGAATCATCACCAACATGGTACCCCCCTAAGTTTATCCACTTGTTTCAGTCCAGAATTCAAGATTGCTGGGGGACTGGTGGGGGAAATCTTGGACCCATGACTGTCTCCCCCTGAAATCTAATTACTGGTACTATTGAAATACCGGTACTCAGACTTCCAAATGCCGGTATTTAGATGCTGGATCCAGGATCCAAGATTTGTGGGGACTTTTGAGGGAAATCTTGGATCCAGGATCTAAATGTCTAAATACCGGTATTCAGCAGTCCTAATTTCAGGGAGCAAGTTGACAAAACAACTTGATAACCGGTTGAATCATTTGCATGGGCAAGCTTCAATGTTAAATATGCTTCGTTTTGTGGAGTCAGGATTCTGGACAAGCTTTCCTGGGCAATTGTGATGCTTGAATCTTGGAAAGATTGGTTTCCTGTTTGGTTTGGTCCATGGATTTCAACACATTTCCTTTGTTGGTTCCGTTTCTGTAATTTGGTTGGGGGTCTGGCATCTACATCTTGCTTGGAGCGCGTGTTTGCTCTTATTATTGCAATGGAGTTGCTTTTTGTCCAAAAGCAAAGTAACATGGATTCATACACTATTCTTAAACTGATTCTATGGCCTTTGTCTGGTGTCAAGGTTTTGGTGGGCAATTGTGAATATTGAATCCAGAACATATGCATTTTTTGTGTGCAAGAGGTACCCAAGTGTTGCGCAGAGAAACTTGCGCAAAGAATTTGCAGATAGACAGCTTATTCTGTTCCACAACCAATGCTAGTTTGCTGTGCGGACATAATCTTGCCTGAAATATAGTAGATTATGCGCCCTAGCCACCTGCCTTCTATTTGTTTTTGTGCAAGGAGTACCTAGTTTTCGGTATAGGTCCGGTCTATGAACTCTTTGTCCAAACTTACATCAAATGAAAATGATGGACTGCAAGCCTGCGCGTCTCTGCTTTAGTTTGCTGCAAGAATAGTTTAAAACACAACAGCCTGTTTGCTCAAACCAAGACGTCATCAAAACTAGACAGCCTGCGCGCTCAAATCAAGCAAAAAGGGGGCTCGGGTGGGGGGGGGGTGGGCGGGAGTCATGGTATATATAATTTTATATATATATATATATGTATATATATACATAGAAAACACACGCCTTCTATGAAGAATGGGCAACCTGCCCGCACCAGTATTAGGCTGAACCACCCATTCCACATACGGCGGTCAAAGCTGTCACATGGCCCCAAAATTGCACCTACGGAGGTCACTTTTCAAGCCAACTGAAAGATCCGTTGGCGAGTTGTGGTAGTAAATGGACGCTTTCGCATCATCTCCACAGATGCATGTCAACTGGATTGTCCTGACTGATGTGCTTGTCGTTGCCTGCGAATTGCTCAGCCATTTTGTAATAGGTCATCCTGTCACCTTGTCTTGCCTTGTTTAAATTCATCGTTTGAGGATACCGGATCAGATCCTTCTTGGGGGGATCCTGCGGACACCATTCTTGAGGATGCCTCTGGGGCTATGTAAAGAAAAAGGGCTTTGGTAGGAGGAAACAATGGGGCGAGCTGCCATTTCATTTGGCATTCAGGAGCCCTGGTCAGGGGATGCGTTCGTCAAAAGTAGAACTGTCCAACCCACTTTTCGTGCACATGAGGACATCGTGGGATTCCGTTCAAAGGGGTTGCTAAAATGAGCCGTGGCGAAAGGCCCTCCCATGTGCTGGAGCTCCCACCCGGCGAAAAAAAAGCTCGCGTCGCGTCAGGCCCGAGCCAAGCCCCAAGGAGGCCCGGCCCTGACTCCTGACCAAGAATCGGAAGTATTCACCATGGAAATCCCGGTGTGTTGTTCAATTATGACGCCACATGTTTTTCCCGAAAGCATGGCGAAGGGTTCTTCCGCTGGGTTCACTTGAGTTGTTCTCATGAGAGTCATTACAAGGTGTCATTGCAAGGAATCAGCATCATGAAAGTCATTGCAAGGAGTCATTGCAAGGAATCAGCATCATGAAAGTCATTGCAAGGAGTCATTGCAAGGAATCATCATCATGAAAGTCATTGCAAGGAGTCATTGCAAGGAGTCATTGCAAGGAGTCATTGCAAGGAGTCATTGCAAGGAGTCATTGCAAGGAGTCATTGCAAGGAGTCATTGCAAGGAGTCATTGCAAGGAGTCATTGCAAGGAGTCATTGCAAGGAGTCATTGCAAGGAGTCATTGCAAGGAGTCATTGCAAGGAGTCATTGCAAGGAGTCATTGCAAGGAGTCATTGCAAGGAGTCATTGCAAGGAGTCATTGCAAGGAGTCATTGCAAGGAGTCATTGCAAGTCATTGCAAGGAGTCATTGCAAGGAGTCATTGCAAGGAGTCATTGCAAGGAGTCATTGCAAGGAGTCATGGCAAGGATTGCAACTTGCACTTGACTCCTTGCAATTGCAACTTGCACTTGACTCCATGCACTTGCAACTTGCACTTGACTCCATGCACTTGCAACTTGCACTTGACTCCATGCACTTGGCACTTGGCTCTTGCACTTGGCTCCTTGCACTTGCAACTTGCACTTAACTCCGTGCACTTGCGACTTGCACTTGACTCCATGCACTTGGCTCCTTGCAACTTGCAATGGCTCTCATGACTCCTTGCAATGACTCCTTGCAATGACTCCTTGCAATGACTCCTTGCAATGACTCCTTGCAATGACTCCTTGCATGACTCCTTGCAATGACTCCTTGCAATGACTCCTTGCAATGACTCCTTGCAATGACTCCTTGAAACAAGCAAGGAGTCAAGTGCAAGTTGCAAGTGCAAGGAGTCAAGTGCAATTGACTTGCGAGGAGTTAAAATCTCTTCTTAGGGCGGCGGGGTAGTGCCGACGACACTACACGAAAATCGACCCTCTGCGGGGATCGGCGTGGTCGAGGTGCAAAAACCCATGGTTTTTTGCGATTTCTAAAGTTCCCGCGCGACCCTCTGCGGGGATCGGCGTGGTCGAGGTGCAAAAACCCATGGTTTTTTGCGATTTCTAAAGTTCCCGCGCGACCCTCTGCGGGGATCGGCGTGGTCGAGGTGCAAAAACCGATTTTTAACATGCTCGCGCGACCCTCTGCGGGGATCGGCGTGGTCGAGGTGCAAAAACTCGAGGTTTTGGTTTGCGATTTCTGCGGTGCTCGCGCACCCTCTGCGGGGATCGGCGTGGTCGAGGTGCAAAAACCCATGTTTTTTTGCGATTTCTGCGGTGCCCGCGCAACCCTCTGCGGGGATCGGCGTGGTCGAGGTGCAAAAACTCGAGGTTTTTTGCGACTTTTGTTGTTCGAACTGGTCCTCGGGAGTTGTCTCGTGGTTCGCGCGCCTGCTCCCGGAACCGGCGGGTCGCGGGTTCGATTCCTCCCTGGTCCGCGGGCGGGCGTCGCAAGATGCAACTTGCATTTTAAAGCAACTTGCGCAGAGCAACTTGCGCAGAGCAAGTTGCACAGAGCAACTTGCGCAGACCAACTTGCACCGACCAGTTTGCGCAGAGCGCCTTGCCTAGAGCAACTTGCGCAGAGCAACTTGCGCAGAGCAACTTGCGCAGAGCAACTTGCACAGAGCAACTTGCACAGAGCACCTTGCCTGGTGCTGTCTCGCGCTTGCTTCACGAATGCTTCGTGTAGGGAAAAAGAACGCATCCTGCAGCGTTGGGCCGACCTCGCTTGCGATGTTCTGCTTTCGGGCCAACCGTGGTCTAGTTGTTAAAGCCAAGAAAAAGCAACAGGTAGGAATGGTTGTGGAGGCCTTGGATTCCGTTGCAACCGCTGGATTCCGAAGGAGGCCCTAACAACAGTCTGGAGCTTTGACCGTGGCTATGAGGTTTCGGAATCACACCTGGCGTCTACCCAAACCTCTAGTCAACCATCAGGTCTTCAAGCATGTTTGCGCCCACCCTAGAATTTCCAGCACCTAAGGTGACATGTTTTGAGTTTTGACCCTTTTTAAACCCTGCACAAAGCAAGCTCAATGGGTTTCAAGACGGCTGCAAGGGGCCTGCGCCCAATTCTGCTTCGGTTCGGAAATGGCTCAGCTGGGTCCTGAGGGAAAGAACATGATGCCTACGGCTGTGGATCTTGGGGCAAGACAAAGGGTTCAACTCGGCCCTTTGGGCTGAACATCTCAAAGAGGTTCTCAACATTGTTTATTTTGGCTTTGTTTTGAAGCTTTGCTTGAAGGGTGATTTTGAGGTCTACACAAACCCGGTGGTCCCTCTTTTTCGGGGGGCTCCCTGGTGCTTGTGTTCTGGCGTGGCCACTGGAGGTCGAGGCCTTTGGAAGGGATGGGGGTGCCCCCCCCACCCCCACCCACACACAAAAAAAGGGGCTCTCCCTAAGTACATGTTCTTTGTTGGCATAAACATGTCGGGAAAAGATTTGCGTTTGTCCAGAGAAGATTCCCGGAGTGAACCCTGATTTTGGGTTGGTGAGTATGTGTATACCCCCAATGTATGAACAGCGAAGTCTCCAAATGTGGGGTATCCTCAGAACATGTTTAATACCTGTTTTGTGGACCAAATATGATTTGAAAGAGAATCTGAACATGTGTTTGTTGGTGTTCCGAGCTCCGCCAAGACGTGTTTTGCTTGCTCGACGTTGTTTCGTTGCGAAAACGGAGTCCTCGTCTCGAGCTTAGCTAAAGTCATATTCCGTCAGGTGACCGTTCAGTGGTTTGGATTGGTTTGAACCTTTGCCTCTGGCTACATGGGAACCACCCTAACCTCCAAGCCACTAATCCAACCAATTACAGGGAAGCTGGTATAGACTCGTACCACTGACACCAATGACGTCCCAAGCTTCCATACACCATGCAGATTGTGTCTCACAATAGGGACCCGAGAGGTCAGTTGGTTGATTTTGCAGCCCCCGAAATGGGTCGCTTACAAACGTATACCCAAGTTACCATCATGTCTGTGGGTTGGCATTGGGTCACCAAATTGCCATTCGGAAATTGAGTTGCGGTTGAACATTCCAGCCATTAAAACCAGTGTTCCAACTCACCCACCTGAAATTCCAGCCATGAAAGCCATGCGTGTGTTTGTAGCACATATTTAATCCTCAGTTTCTCATTTTGGTCTAATGTTGGGTCCACCAGTCTAGGTTCCCCAGTAGTACCCTTTCTCACCCGTTTTGGGGGAGGGTTTCCCTGCTAAAATAGACGTCCAGAAACAAGTTGGTACCGTGATTCCTACTGGAGGACCTAGTAGGGATTGTTTGGTTTGTTTCAACAAGACCGTGGTGCCCCGTGGTTTTTCAGAATATTGGTTTACACGTTTAAACCAGGGGGTCCCACCGGTTTGAAGCCTCCGAAGTCAGGCGCCGCGGAGCCTGGGCCCTGGGCTGAGCTCTTGATGTGGTTCAGACGGTCAGCG
>CAUJNA010003299.1:77500-95000 GCA_963377175.1 Effrenium voratum | reverse complement strand
AATTGCCCCAGATGTGGTCATATGTGGCCCAGTGGCCCTTCACACAGACCCCTTTGACTGGTTTTGACCCAGGAAATCAGTATGGGAAGGGATATGTGTGGGAAGAGGCTCTGAGTCTGACAAGACAACGAGCCTACGTTCGGAGAGGGGGTCAATACGGCAAAGGCTTCAAGGTCTTGTTCGTGTATTAAGCCTGAGGGCGAAAGTCTTCCTTTGGGCCATTTCTGTTTTCAGGTTCGGGCGTTTGTTTTGCACAAGTTGGGATGGGATAACCCACCAGAAATTTAGCAAGCGCAGGACTTTATCCATCCACAGAAATTTGCCCAAAAGAGCGCGTGAATGACCGGGAGGGAGAAACCCACGGCCGGTTTTTGATCGGATTCCCCTGATTAACCGAAAGGCGCGGCCTTTGCAGGCGTTTCCCACTCGGGATATTTCGCATTGGTTTTTTTCCATCCGGGACCTTTTTTAATGACAGCCTGTTTTCAAGGAAGAGGTGTATGGAGGTCAACAAGCAGGTTTGGGATTGGAGAAGGCCATCCCACTGAATACGGACCATGTGAGACTTCTCCGGTTTTGCCTTGGACAAGGCTGCCTTTAGGTCCACCTCGTGACTCGTCCTGCCCGTTTATGCCTTTGTTCCTTTTTTTCTCTCCCTCTCTCGCTCTCTCGCTTTGTATCGATTCTGGCCGCCATGGCAACCATGAGAAACATCAGTGGTATCGCATCAGGTAATCCTGAACTTTGGCCAAATGGCAACGGCAGTTGGCTACCAGTACATCCAACTCATGCTTCTATAGCAAACCTAGGGTTTCTTCTCGTACGGGCCACATGAATTGGGTGGTCCCGGCCATCAGGTGAGCAACTGACAATTTCCTGGGCAGTTGGTTTACAGTACTCTGTGCAAATAGTATGGTCCCCTTCTTCCCTACGTTGGTCCCTCTGTTTGCGAGGAACTCCGCTTCAACGGAGCTAGAATGATGCATCTTTTACAGTGGATCGTTTGCGGTTTTTTCTTTACAGCAGCCCAAACATGGGTACCCTCAAAACAGACACACCCATGTTTTGTCCAGGTGAGGACGAGGTGTTCTGGGACATTCTGAACCAGTACCAGGACTTGATGCAAGACTCGCCCAGATAGCGACAAGAAATCGCGGCCCAGGGTTCCCAGGTTTGATTTCCGCAAAATAAAACCTACAGTTTGGAGCTAGGCATTTGCACACATTTTGGTCTAGTCCTTCCCTTTACTTGCCATCTACCGGGCATTGTGCAAACCCAGGGGCTGCCCTTTTGGGGGCACTCCACCAGCCCCCAAAAATGGAACCCTGAGGCCAGTTCCAAGTGATCCATCGTTGCCCACTGTCTCACTCAGAGCTGGCCTGCGTAATTCGCCCCAGGGCCGTAGCGGTTCCAAATCCTTGCGTAGCGGGCAACCCAGGGAACCACCGTAGTGCCCTTTTTACCATATCGACTACAGAAAACCATCGAGGTACCCTTATTCTAACCCCTTTACAGGAGGACCTAGACCCTTTAAGCGCCAGGCAAAATGGCGAAGAGTTGACAGGGGCGAAACGCCTGGGATCCATTGGGCTGCCCAGTCCCTTCTGGGCAGCTTCCTGGAAATGGTCCTGATGCAAGCTTGAGGGTCACTGAAGAACTCGACGGATATCATCTTCACATGACTCTGGAGGAGATTTCATAGCAGGGGGGGTTACCCTTTTGCGGCGATAGTTCATTTTTGGGGATTTGTCAGTTCTGTAATCCTCTGGGCTGATCCGAACATCATTGGTTGGTCACAAGACTGCTTTTCCTTAGAAGCCGTTTAACCATCTAGCAAGGATGATGTGACTGGGTAAAGGCGCCTGTTTCGGTGGATGCTAAATCAACACTTCAGACTTGACCAGTTGGTCTCCCCTCTTTCAGCACTGCATCCGAAAAGTCGCCTAGATCTGCCTCACCTGCAACTCGACTTTGAAGTAAGTGTATGGTCTCCAAATACCCGGTTATGCATGGTGGGTGATGTGTTTCTCTGATGTTCCTTTAGCATAAATCCATTCCAGACCATAGAGGTCGATTCTGAGAAACGCTCCTGGGCGTCATGGTCGGGCCAAGCTCAGACCCGGGCTGGCGATATTTTAGCAGTAGATCATAGCAAACAGTTTGGATGCCTTTGCATGCTTCCAAGCTCACCAATGGGGTACAAGCAATTGCATGAACGTCCCATTTCGATGGCTAACAAATCAGATTTGTCAGTAGCAATGTGTTGTTTTTTGTTGTTTTTCAACCTGTCACATGCATTGGGTGTTTATATATATATATATATAAAAACAAAACACAACACTGGTTTTTTATAACAAGCAAACCAACCCAATGCATGTAAACAAAACAAAGCAAACACACGGATTTGACCACGTCACGAGGAAATGATATGATCCAGTTTGAGTCGGGTTTCCATTGAAGCATCTCAGCCATCCAGACCGTAAGCGATGAGGCAGCAAGCCCTCATCGTTGGCAAGTTACTCGGCAGAACCGCCATTTCAGGAGCTCGCAGGAGAAACTCGTCTGAGTGTTCGGACCCAGGAACTCTGACAATTTCAGGGACCTTCGATCCCCAATTAAGTCATGAATTGCTCTTGCAGAGGCACCAAGGGGGTGAGTCGCGAACACTCAAAGCTCCTTGGTTTGGTTTTTTGTTTTTTCTCCAGATTTCACCCTAATTGATACTCAAAACGCCGCTTTCACTAGGGTTGGTAGGGATGGCCAGTTTATGGTCGCGTTTTGACCATTGGCACGAGCCCCAAGCCAGTGGGACAGACTGGGAGTTGTCATCAGTTCAAGTGGGTTTGTACTTTTACTGAGGGGCTTCCCTGGTTGGCTGTACGAGCTGTTCAGGTTGGATAAGGGAAACCAACCGAAAAGCCCAGCGTTTTGGGTGTCCCTATAGGCAGCTCCGTTTGAGTAACCTTGGAGTGCTTCCCACGGGTGTTTCGAGGGTCTCCGAAGCAAACACCTATTGGTTGCTTTGTGAGAGGCGGTACAAGCCACCCATTTCGACGGAGAACATTTGAGATTGTCATGTTTTCTTCAGGCACCTGACTTCCAATATGGATTCATAGGGACACTGGAGAGCATTGGAGGGCTTACCCAGGAGGACCCACGTAGCAAGATTCCAAAGGAGAACCTCTGATGAGCATGGGGTCCTTTTGATGCTTCTGAAGTTTACAGGGGGAGGGAGAGAGAGAGAGAGAGAGAGAGAGAGAGAGAGAGAGACAGAGAGAGACCAACTCTTGCGGGTACCGCGAGTTCGTTCACTCGCGCCGAGTCGCGCGCATGGTCTTTCGGCCAAGGGGCAATTCCTTCCGTGCAGTCCTAGTGCCCCGAGTGCCTGTAGTGCCCAGGGACTGCCCCGCCGTCTGCGTTTCGACGGGGTCCTCAATTAGCTGCGGTGTTCAAAGTAAATCCTCAATGTCAACTTCGAACTAGTCCGTAGGACAGTAGTCAGGTGGATTCGATTTTAGAGTGTGGGCGGCTATGCGGGCCCCTGTTTTTATTGATTGTTGGGTGTCGATTTTAGGGGTTTCTCTTAAGAACATGATCGATTTGAGGGGTTTCCCCTGACTAGCATCCTCCGGATTTATCCGAAGTTAAATATTTATCCTGATTTCAGATGCTAGTGGTTTTCGTTGTTTCTGTGGTCTCCCACCACGAACGCGGATTAGGAATCCTGGTAAATGATTGTTGGAACTTGGAAGCGTGTTTTCATTACTTGAAGGACAGTGTACTCAGTAGTCAAATGATTAGTCCTTATAACCCACTTTGGAGACTTTGAACCGTCAGTATACTCCAAGGCTACTGCTGCAGACTCATTGCCCCTTCAGCTAAATATTGTTTGCCGCTTGCCGCCTTTTAACGGAAAGCGTGTGCGTAGCATCCGAAGGGATTCCTTTTGTTAGAAGCTATTTCAACATGTGCCCAAAAAGCATCGAACACAGGGTGTGCTTTTTGGGGTACATGACCCTGGACACTAAACCCGGCCAACAATTCAACTTTGGGAATTGGTTGGTTCGCTACCCTAGCGGTCCAAGTACCTTTTACTTGGAGGATTTCATGGTGGTTTGGAATCACTGGCCTTCACGTTGTTATCGAACATAAACTAGGTCCCCCAGTAGTGCCCTTTTACCCCTTTTTTGGGGGAGGGTTCCCCTACTAAAATAGAGTACAGAAAAAAAAGGCACCCTTATTCTAACCTCTCTACTGGAGGACCTAGCAAAGGCCATGGAACAACGAGCGTATCGAGGGCCAAGTCGGCAATGCAAGGCGAGCAATGTTTCTAGAGGCGTCAGTTGCAGCCCGCCGCGGGAAAAAACTTGCCAGCTGGACCGCCGAGGGCTCTGACCAGGTTTTGATCCATTTGAGTCATACTCAAAACCCGGGTGATTGGAGGGTGAAAAACAATGCCAGCCACAAATGGGTATGGATATCCTCTTTTTGTGTTCTTGACATGGTTCTGGGGATCGACCATTTTGATATCGATCGGTTTTGATTGTGAGGTCCTCACCAATCTAGGTTGACCGGGGGATCCCACCCCGAACCGCATGCGTGTTTGATAAGCCTTTACCAGGCCCTTGTATTTTTTGGGGGTTGGGGTTATGGCTTCGGGATGGGGTTACCAGAGGTTTGCCTCTCAATCTCTACCTAATAAACGGGGGACAACCCTGCGCACCATACAGAAAACCGTGGTTGCTGTAAACAAAACTTTTGAGCACGCCCCCGGCTCCTTCCTTCTCACTCCTCCTCGGCCCTCTGCCAACCCAGAGAAGCTCCCCCCAAAAGCCAAAAGCTGAGTGGTAAAACCAGATTTCGTCTCTCGCCCTCTGGGCGCAGAATCATGTTTCCACACCAGTCACCGGAATTTGTGGATCAAAACAAATCACCTCACACCGGGCAGGAATTGTTTGTTCTTTGTTTGATTCATAGAGTTGTCTGGCGCCGATCAGGTTGGATGCTTCTAGCAAACACTTCCCCATTCTTTCCAGGGATCCTTCTTTTCAGAAAACCAGCAGAATCCAAGGGCAAACAGCTGGTTTTTGAAAGAATGATGGTTGAAAAGAATGGGAATCAACCCCTAGAATGCTTGCATTCTGCGCGAAGATCATCCAAAGCTCGGGGCCCCTTGTGACGACCACGACCAGCTGTGGGAGGACCTTTTTCCAAGATGATGGTACCGGTCGTCTTTCCGTTAAACGCTCTTCTCTGCCAGGGTCCCCTGGCACCACAATAGCTCTATGGATGGTCACTTGGCAAACTTGCTGGGCAGTAAACGGTAGGTTTTGTTGTCTGGAATTCCATTGCGCTTCCCAAACTTTCTATGAGCAGTGCGTCTATCTTGAAGAGGTTAGGTGTTGCACATAAAGTGGGGCACACAAAGCACGGGGCCAACCCCTGGTTTACTCCCCGCGCCCGCGCAGAGAAAAACACGCGGAACCCATACAACCATCATTTTTGAGGAAGGGACTCTTTTTGTGGCAAACCCCTGTTTGAGTTTCGTCTCTTGATTTGCGAGACGGTAAACTCGTGATATCCTCCCTTTAGTTTTTGTTGAGATGGCCGATTCCGAATCGGGCATGGTGCTGAAGCAAATGCCCAACCTTTCTCGGGAAGAAGACGAACCGGAGAAGAAAAAAATCAACGCATCGCGCACTCGGCCAATCGCCCTTTGTGCAGCCGCGATTACGTGGCTCCGGGGTTCCGAACGCAAGCGCAAGTTCCTTGATCCGAAACCTCTCTGGCGAAATGAAGATGGCATGTGCGCGGCTCAGCCAAGCGCAACTCACCGGCTTGGGCCTGTCGAATTTTTCTACCATTTTGGGGGGGAACTCCTCCCCCCCGTTTGTTTTTCCTTTCGGGAAGCCAAAGGGAAAGCAACATGTTGGGGCTTTCCCACACAACTGACGCACCCATTTTCAGAATTCCAGCGCCACTTTGTCAAATCCCATTGGTGTATCAACCGCTTTCATGACTATGCCACTAATGACTCAACCCCATTTTACAAGGATGCGGCACTTGTGACTGGGCTCCATATTTGAATCTTCGGGAAACCAACGGTGACCCCCCCACCACAATAGAGATCGACCTGCTGCTGTGCAGGGTTCTTGCTGGAAGAAGACCCTCCAAGCTGGAGACTCATTCCAGGCCCCCCAGTAGTGCCCTTTTGCCCTTTTTTGGGGGAGGGTTCCCCCACTACAATAGACTACAGGAAAAAAGGGTACCCTTTTTCGGTCCTCTCTACTGGAGGACCGAGCATTTGGTTGGGTCTTTGGACTGATCACGTTTTGGCTGAAACAGGCCGGTTTTTTTCCGCGGGAAACCCACAAATAGTGAAACGTGTTGCAGAGGGGTCAGCAACCAAGTTTAGGGTAGACCAAAATACGACCGAATTGAAAACATGAGTTTTGGCGTGCCAAGATGTGGGCCAAGAAGAGTCGGTACCAACTGTTTGTGTCAAAGATGCTCACAGGGCTTACACAGCTTCAGCCACAGCCAGCGCGCTGCCTTGCCTGAGGGCTAAAGGGAAACCTCAATGGAATAGGTAGTCTTCTTCGGTCAATTGGGTTAACTTTGGCACTCTCAGAGTCGGTAACATTGATTTTTCCAAAAGGACGCCTAGGCTCAACTGGAATTTCAGGCGTGAACAGGTTTAACCCTTATCGACAACTTGACTGCGGGGGTGTGGACGCATATCCGCTGGTGGATGGGAGCCTTGAGCTCTCACAATGACGCGGAGGGAAGCCAACCTGAGTGAAACGCTCAGGGTTTAGTTTGCAGCCTCCTTTTTCAGAGGCATAGTCGTGGTATCTTGGGTTGGGTTTCTTGCCAACACGAATCAGGACTCCCTCAACGGGCTCTAATAAACGGAATCCGGCTTGCACCAAAAGACTTACATGTGTGTGTCGCGTCCTGGAGCCCATGGGTTACAGCCCATTTCAGGTCACCCAAAGTGGATCCCAGTGGATCCCAGGCGTGTCAGCACTATAGTTGGCAAACTTCGCAATGTTCCTTTTGGATGTTAAAGGGTGCTTCCCGTGGCCAGCTGCCACACCTGCGGTCTCCAAGCTATTTGTTCACATTAGGGCAGACGAAGTTTTAAAGAGAATCTGAAGATGTTGTTCTTGGAGTATCCGGTGGGCCAAGGGCAGTGGGATCACTCATGAGTCCAGTTTTTTTTTTTCTTCCCGCGGGGGGGTTGGGTGAGGTTTTTTTCGCGGCCGAGGCAGGTCAGTGATCGCAGTGCTGGTGGCCGCTTGGCAGAGAGACGTGCCATGGATCTGTCGAGTTCCTGGACTCCAAACGCTTTTTGGGTTTGGCCAGTCCACTCAGGATTAAGAAACTGAAAGGAGAGAGAAAGAGAAAGAGGAACAGAGAGCGAGAGTGGAGAGAGGTAGAGAGGTAGAGAGGTACAGCAAGGTAGAGAGTGACAGAGGGAGATCGGATCGAAATGGTTTCGAGGGTTCTTTGCCGGTTGTGCTTTACCCCAAGAGAAATGGCTGCCATCCAGCACCAGACAACGCTGAGAGCTTTTGTGCCTGAAATTCCCTCTTTCCAACCAGCAAGAAGCGCACTTTGGGGTCGAGACCTGGCCAAGAGCCATGGTAGTACCCTCAAATGCAAGCCCTTGTGAAGATTGAAAGAAGCTAGAAACCACGACCTCATGGAAGTGTCGTAACAGGACCTCCTTAAACCTTTTATTCCGGACAGCTTGACACAGCCTGATGCGCCACTTCATGTTTTGCGGGTCGCACGCGCGTGTCTTTGAGGTGCAATCTGCGGTTTGTGGAACATATGCAACAGAGATACAAGGAGCGTTGGATCTCTTCCAATTCTGCCACAGCCTTGGTAGCAAGCGGAGAACCTGGCGCTGAGATTCGTGCGCCGAGCCCTGATCACATCTTGTGGCATGCTGGGGTGCGCTACATTGATACCCTTTGTGGCCCTGACGAATTTCCGCAGACTTTGCACCTGTTTGGCCACGCCATGATCTGTGGCTGTGCGGGAAGTCTCTACGAGCCACTACTCCGCCAACGAATCATCCACTTGTAACTCATACGTAACCTCAGATTGCGGTTAGTTCACCCTGCTGTGAGTGTGTATTGTCACCTTCGCGGGCAACCGCCAACGTCCAAACCACCAAACGCATCCTTTGAATCCAGATGGCACAAGTTTGTTGCATGATGCCCTGACGTGCAGGGATGACCTGGGGAAAGGACCCACAAAGCAACCAACATCACGCGACAGGGCGAAGCTCTTTAGAATCAATGTGGGGCACCTAATAATTCTTTCGGCTCAGTCGTCCAGTTGGCCATTTTTGAAAAATGGGCTCCCCTGTTCGTATTGCTGAAAATAGTTAGGGACGGGAGCAAACGGTGTGTCCTAAAATGTAGAAACCAACCCTCTCTGAGGTCACGTTTTGGAAGCACCCATCTACCTGGAGTCTCCACCCTTCAAGAATGGTTCATATAGACTCCCGCATACCTGTTTTGGTGCAACCAGAAGTCACTCTCAGTGGATCCAGTCGCTATAGCAGGTACGGTTGTTTGCTATGTTTTAGAGGCTTTGTAGAGGCTTCCTTGGTTCCCTAGCCTGAAGAAGTATCAAATGACCCATGCTGAATCTCAAACGTGTAGCCATCGATGTTCCGGAAAATAAACAAGTCTTATAGTCTTCCTGTACGGTGTGTGTGTGTGTGTGTTGCAGCATGTTGCTGTTTCCGCTGTTTTCGGGGGACACACATATATATATATATATAATACATATATATATATAGTGCGCTTTTACCCTTTGTTTGGGGAGGGTTCCCCTACTAAAATAGACTACAGAAAAAAAAGAGAAAAAAAAGTTGGTCCCTCATTCTAACCTCTATACTGGAGGACCTATAGTCTATATATATATATATATATACATGCCACACACACGCACACGCACACACATTCCTTTGTGGGGCACTTGGGTCCTGAGGCCACCATGGCCTCGGCCTCGCCCAGCAAGCAGCTTGGGCCTTGGTCGAGCAAGGCGCCTCCGGAGCCCCAGCTCACGGGGGCAAATTGGACACGGCGTGATGTGTTTGCACACCCGGCGTAGCACACCACCAAGATTCGTGGCAGTTGTTTGAATGTTTGAAAGTGCTTTGCGGGAGAATGGGGAACATGTCTTTTTTTGCAAGCTCTGGAGGTAGAGTGAATCACACCATACTGAAGGGCTCTCCTGGGATCCATTTCAGGTTTGGCAGTACTGAGGTTGCTGATCTATTGGACCATCACCAGGTCGTACCAAATGTGAGCGAAGAGGACCTGGTTTAAGAAAGAGTTTGTGACTTGAACCGTGAGCGAAGAGGACCTGATTTAAGAAGGAGTTTGAGCAGACTCTTCTCCATGAAAGACTTCCTAGAAGTTGGGACAGTGAGCTGAGGCTTTTGCAGCTCCTGCAGCAGCAGCAGGGGACCAATGGATGCGGTTGGGGTCGGGTCTGGCGATCCCACTCAGCACTTGAGGCCGTTTTGGTTGGTTCTACCAGGCCGCTTGACCAAGCAAGCGGGTGGACTATTCATGCAACATGTGCGTGGGACTGCAGTCGCGGACGGATTTGCTTCGCGGAAAAACCGTGGAAAGTGTGTGTTGTTTGCGTTGAACAGCATAAATTGCAACAGCAGGCCAAAGTTAACAACACTCCGCGGAATCAACAGTAACCAAAACATGCCAGCCAGAAGCCCGCGGAAGCAATTTGAACAAATGCATGTGGCCGCGCAAGCAACCGTTCAAGCCGCAGAAGCTTAGCGGAAGGTCGAAAAGGGCAATAGAGACAAACAAACCTCGCTGGGTCGGGTGCCTTTGGTTTTCCCGTGGGGCAAGGGTGATTCGGTTCCTCCCTACCAAGCCCTTCGGTTTTTCCACAGCTCTCTCGGACCTCTCAGTTTGGAGATACTCGAGGAATCAAACCCTGGGCAGAAGATAACGGATAGTCCCAATCATTTCTGGGGGTGTCTTTTTTGACTCATTGTTCGTGGTGTTCAAGACAAGAAGACGCAAAGGCCGCAAAGGACAACTGTTGCGCCATTGTGGTGTGGTTTTGTACCCCAAACACAGACATACTGTGGATGGACGAAATCCTGCACCACCTAAGAAACCCTGGAATGATGCTTTCCCTGTCAATAGCAACGAACGTTATGGTTTGAACCATGGTTCATTCCGTGGTGCGGGAAGCGGATTTCGCAACCGTTCCCTTTTACCTTTTTTTTTGGGAGGGTTCCCCTACTAAAATAGACTACAGAAAAGAAAAGCAAGTTGGTACCCTTATTCTAACCTCTGAAATCTGGAGGACCTAGAAGACATACCCAAGGTGCGGATCTCCGGCCTAAGCTCTACCGAGGCCGGGCCCCTCGACGCTGGCGGAGGTGGCGGGGGCTTTGGGGTCTCTGGCACTCGAGGCGGGAGCGAGCCGCCGGCACTCGCAAGCCGCTGGACCTTGCAGCCTCGTCTCTTTGGGGGGATGCGGTTTCTCACTTCCTGAGTTCCTGCACCTTGGGGTCACTTTTTTTGGGTTGTTGGTTGCCATTTTCGTGGTAAATGACCAGTTGGGACTTGTTTGGACTTTTTGCGGCTAGTCCACTCAGGAAGTGTGGCTATGCATTTTGAAGAGTTGGAACCACCTGAAAAGTGCTTGGTGGACATGAATCCGCACCGAAAATGATGTGCACCAGAGGCTCCCAATTCATTCCCCATGAGCTTTTTTAAGAGTTGGAACCACCTGAAAAGTGGTCGGACATCAAACCCCAAATGGTGTCCACCAAAGAGTCCCTAATTTGAATTCATGATGCCTATATATATATTGATCTTTTAGAGTAGTTTGAGGTCCAGGTGTGCATCAAAATAGGGGGACCAAAAAGTTGGTTGTCTGGTTCCCTGTAAAAACAAACCCAAAAAGGTGACCCCTCCACAAAACTCAGCCCCAACTGTTGGTAGAACATATGACGTAGAAACCCTGGTTTATTCCTTTCTTTGGTTGAGCCAAGTTGTAAAGTTGCCCTGGCTCATAGCCTACTTGCAGGTTTCCAGATTCTCCACTGCAAGAATTCCTCCATACTGTAGAATATTTTAAGAAAGCCACCTTCGCTGAAGGTGTTTTTTCTTCTGGGAGGGAGCTTAGCCTCTTTAGAATGCAAAAATGGAGCAGACCAACTCGCAATTCCTCCACTGGAAGGACAACTCAGACTGTGCATTGGGGTGAATCTCGGGGTGGGGAGCAAAAACGCACCGATCCCAGTTTTGGTCTATGTGGCATTTGTTTGGGGGTGTTTGGGGGACCTTGGGCTCCACCCCCCCTTTCTTGTCATTGACGGCTCAGGTTCAATAAACTCAATACACCTTTCAGATCGTGGTGTCCCACGTTAGAGTCAACGTTTTGTTCGCTGAGAAAGCAAATTCAGTTTATTCACAAGTCTCACAAGGTTTGCTTTTAACGCATTAGCGCAACAAGCAACCTTTGGTTGCCCATCTGGATTGGCTTGGCAGAGCTTTTGAGCGATCATGGCCAAAGTTCCAACCGCGGACTGGCAAGAAGTGGTCGCCACGTTTTGGAGATCCTTGCTTTCTTGGCTCATTTCACAGGGCTCCTTAAAAGATACATTTTGCCATTTGAAACATGGCGTTTCCACCAAAATAAAGAAAAACCACCATTTACAAGGCAATGTTCAGGGGTATAATGTAAGGATCCCTGTTTCAGTGGCGCGCTTGTTCCTTTCTCCTTCTTGTGTGGTTCAGCATGGTGAACCAGTTGGGTTCCAACGCTGGGAGTATTACTCACCTTCTCAGGCCTTTTCATAAGGCCGGTTACCAGTGAACATGTTGAGGGGGTCTTCCCTTCAAACGGCCGTATGCCACATTTTGAGGATGTCGGCCTTGCCGTTGTTCTTTAGAAGTTGGACACCCCAAGGTGGATTTTCGTGTTCCTTTTGGTTTCCTTTATACAGGGGTCCCTATATTTCCCTTTTGGTGGTTTCAAACATCACCTTGGCCCATGAAAGGTGAGTGTCCCTTGGGGGTGATGTTTTAAGGGAAAATCTCGGGAGCCCTGTTAAGGGGTTCCCATTTCCCGGGGACCCTCGAGGCGAAGGACGACGATGGCACCATCGTCAAGATCCGCGCACTCATTGAGTCGCGAGGGCCTGAGAAAGTGTGGTCTTGTCTTTTTTCAAATGGGACCGCTTGTTGGTGGCTTTAAAGGGAACAGAAAAAGATAACCACCTTTTTTTGTGGGGTTCCCTTCAAACCAACATTGTTCATTTCCCCAATAGGAAACCAACAGGGTGGAGAATTGTGTTTCCCAAATTTGTTAAATTGTCTAGGTTCATAAGTAGCCCATGATGAATGTTCCCACACGCCCACCTGTTCTTCAATGTGTACCAGATTCTTCCATTTTTGCTTTGCCCGAGTGATCCCTTTTCAGTGAATAGGTCGGCAACCAAGGGAATCACCCGGAAGGGAAACAAGAAGCATCAACTGTTTTTTTAAACAGATGGGCCTATCACAGTCAAAGTTCCAAGGGACATTTGATCTGAATTTTCCACCCGTGCTGTTGGGCGTTTTGTGTAGGGAAGCCCGGTGATTGTATGTTTCCCAGGCTGACAATGGTCCGTAGGCGATAGAAAGCGCGAGTGGGAAAGGGAGATCTCTCAACCTCCAAGTACCTCCCTGAGGATGGCTGTTGGGGGGTGAAAAGAGGTTTGACGTCCTTAGGCACTTGGACCCTGCAGTTAGAACCAAGAGCCGATCAGTTTTGGGGGCGCTATGAGGTTCTGTTCAAAATATCCAGGCGTCCTTGCTAAATGTGTCCGCACTTGCACTCTGCAAGGATTTTCTGCCCAGTTGTCTTGTTGTTGCAGGTGTCCATTAGGAAGGAGGGTATGGCTGTGGGTCAAAACCAATGGTACCATTTTGGGGGTAGGTGCACCACCCATTTTAGTCTATTTTAGTTGGGATTGGGATGTTCACTGGGGGTACGGGATTTTGACCCATGGCCGTATCATCAGTTTTCCACCTTTCGAGTAAGTTCAACTGATTTTGGGCGTGTGCATGTGTCTTTCTACCGCCCGAATGGTTTGCCCGCTCTGCCGGGAATCCACGCAAATCTGAATCCTGCCCTGTGGGATGTTGCATAGTTGCATAGGGTGCCGGTGCAGCCTGCTGGATTCAAAGATCTCACAGACAGTCGACTAGATCGCCGCTTGGTTTGGTCCAAATGACCACTAGGGCACGGGCCATATTCACAGACTGGCCTGCTGAAAAGGGGCCGAATCCTTGGTAAGTGCATTGGCAATCACTAAGAAGCCCACCCAAAAACTGACCATGGCAGGCGGGGTGCAACTAAGTTACCACCATCGTTGCTAAAGCAGCTGCTGAGTATCCTGCCCTAAAGCGGGGACAGATGCAAACCAGCTCCAAATATGGAGTATTGAAGCCAACTAAGGCAACATGAGCATATTCATAGTTTCAGGCGTTGAATTGAACAAACACGTGTTCCCCCAGCGGAACCAGCGAGTCCCCGAGCTTGTGTGGAAAATTTTGTGTTCCGGATGTCCCGATGTCAATGTCCCTCCCAAATCAACCATAGACAGCTGCCGGCTGCGAATTTGTCTCAGGCTGCAAACTGCCGTGAAGGCGCAGCACAATGAGGCGGCGCAGGCGGGAAGATATGTGGAGACCCCCACTATGTAGAGACCCCCCCCCTCTCGGTGTGTGTGTGTGTGTAATTGGGTGTGTGTCGTTGTATCTGTGTCTGTGTCTGTGTCCGTGTCCGTGTGTTTTCAGGGTAGCCTTTTTAAGGTTGGTTTACCAATTGGGACAGGTTTTCAGGGACACCAATTGGTTTCCCTCCCTTACACCAACAGGAACATTTGGCCGCCCCCCGCAGATCAAAGCGGTCCGGGACCCACCTGGAAATCAATCCGCCGAAGCGCCCAGCTCTCGAGGCCTTGACTAACACCTCCACCTACGAGGCCTGCAGCAGCGCCAAGGACCAAGCCTTCGTGCAGGCGTCGAGCGCGCTTATCGCGTCGAGCGGCCGCGATCGGGGCGTTCGGTGCGATCGATTCGGGGAAATGGCGACCTGGCGACGATCCGATTTATCCCGTGGCCTTTGGGTTTTTGAAGGGTTATCTTCCATTTGCTAAGGAATCTTTATTGTTTTCCCTTGTTGGTTTTAAAAGGAATTTATCACTTCTGGAAATATTTGTATTTTTCCCAGGGGTCTTAACCAAATGGAAGTTATGCAGATGGAATCGGTCTTTTTTGGTAAGTGGGATGCCGATTAGCAGTTCGTCCCGTGAAGCCCCCTTCCTAAAACCCCGCAGAACCGGTTCCGCCCGAGCTTCTCCAAGTTTGAGTCTTAGTTTTGGGGTCTCAGACCTCCACTTGTGTGCTTTGAGCTGTTGGTGGAGGCTTTTTCGGATGTGTATGATCAAGTACCAGCACAAAGGCTGCCTCGTAATACTCGTTTGTTTGTTTGTTTGTTTTTTTTTGGGGGGGTTGCGCTTTAGAATGAACCACCAGCAAATCGGGTGTTTGTTTTTTTCCCTTAGATGTCTGCTGGAGGTTTGCAATTCTCCAGGGAGTCAATAAGGAGACCTTTGGGAGGTGCCGCACGGCTACATTTTAAGAGAGTTTTTTCTACAAGGCTGGAGGGCGCGACATGGAGTCCTATCGAGCGAGACTGGAGCGGGCACGGGGCACGGGGCACGGCCCCATGTCCTGGACCCCTTTTGGGGCGGAGAAAACAAGTTGTCTGTGACTTCCACTTCTAGGTCCCCCAGCGGTGCCCTACTTGGGGGAGGGTTCCGAGTTCCCCTACTACAATAGACTACAGAAAAAAAGGGTACCCTTGTTCGAACCTCTCTAGGTACCCTTTTACCGTTTCTTTTTTGGGGGCGGAGGGTTCCCCTACTAAAATAGACTGCAGAAAAAAAGGGTACCCTTTTTCTAACCTCTCTAGGTGCCCTTTTACCGTTTCTTTTTTGGGGGAGGGTTCCCCTACTAAAATAGACTACAGAAAAAAAGGGTACCCTTTTTCTAACCTCTCTAGGCACCATTTTACCGTTTCTTTTTTGGGGGAGGGTTCCCCTACTAAAATAGACTACAGAAAAAAAGGGTACCCTTTTTCTAACCTCTCTAGGTGCCCTTTTACCGTTTCTTTTTTGGGGGAGGGTTCCCCTGCTAAAATAGACTACAGAAAAAAGGGCACCCTTGTTCGAACCTCTCTAGGTGCCCTTTTACCTTTTTTTTTGGGGGGAGGGTTCCCCTACTAAAATAGACTACAGAAAAAAAGGGTACCCTTTTTCTAACCTCTCTAGGTGCCCTTTTACCGTTTCTTTTTTGGGGGAGGGTTCCCCTACTAAAATAGACTACAGAAAAAAGGGCACCCTTGTTCGAACCTCTCTAGGTGCCCTTTTACCGTTTCTTTTTTGGGGGAGGGTTCCCCTACTAAAATAGACTACAGAAAAAAAGGGTACCCTTTTTCTAACCTCTCTAGGTGCCCTTTTACCGTTTCTTTTTTGGGGGAGGGTTCCCCTACGAAAATAGACTACAGAAAAAAGGGCACCCTTGTTCGAACCTCTCTAGGTGCCCTTTTACCGTTTCTTTTTGGGGGAGGGTTCCCCTACTAAAATAGACTACAGAAAAAAGGGCACCCTTGTTCGAACCTCTCTAGGTACCCTTTTACCTTTTTTTTGGGGGGGAGGGTTCCCCTACTAAAATAGACAACAGAAAAAAAGGGTACCCTTTTTCTAGCCTCTCTAGGTGCCCTTTTACCGTTTCTTTTTTGGGGGAGGGTTCCCCTACTAAAATAGACTACAGAAAAAAGGGCACCCTTGTTCGAACCTCTCTAGGTACCCTTTTACCTTTTTTTGGCGGGGGAGGGTTCCCTTACTAAAATAGACTACAAAAAAAAGGGTACCCTTTTTCTAACCTCTCTAGGTGCCCTTTTACCGTTTCTTTTTTGGGGGAGGGTTCCCCTACTAAAATAGACTACAGAAAAAAGGGCACCCTTGTTCGAACCTCTCTAGGTGCCCTTTTACCGTTTCTTTTTTGGGGGAGGGTTCCCCTACTAAAATAGACTACAGAAAAAAAGGGTACCCTTTTTCTAACCTCTCTAGGTGCCCTTTTACCGTTTCTTTTTTGGGGGAGGGTTCCCCTACTAAAAAAGACTACAGAAAAAAGGGCACCCTTGTTCGAACCTCTCTAGGTACACTAAAATAGACTACAGAAAAAATGGGTACCCTTTTTCTAACCTCTCTAGGTGCCCTTTTACCGATTCTTTTTTGGGGGAGGGTTCCCCTACTAAAATAGACTACAGAAAAAAGGGCACCCTTGTTCGAACCTCTCTAGGTGCCCTTTTACCTTTTTTTTGGGGGGGAGGGTTCCCCTACTAAAATAGACTACAGAAAAAAAGGTACCCTTTTTCTAACCTCTCTAGGTGCCCTTTTACCGTTTCTTTTTTGGGGGAGGGTTCCCCTACTAAAATAGACTACAGAAAAAAGGGCACCCTTGTTCGAACCTCTCTAGGTACCCTTTTACCCTTTTTTGGGGGGGGAGGGTTCCCCTACTAAAATAGACTACAGAAAAAAAAGGGTATCCTTATTCTAACCTCTCTACTGGAGGACCTAGCCTTGCAAGGGATGCTGTCCCATGTAGTTCCCCGTCCGGCGCCCTGTCACGCAGTCACTTACGAACAGCCAAACACTTGATGCTCATTTTCCATGGGGGAAAAGAAGAGATTCCTCAAGATTCTTCGATGTGTTGACACAAAACCAAGAGCATCATGGGACAGCATCCTTTGCAAGTGTAAGCCGACCGCATAAGTGTTCACGCCAACGCGTGCCCGAGGCGCACACGATAAACTTTCGGCTTTTTGGGGTACATTCTGCAACGAGAAAGGGGCAAACGAAAGACCTCAAGGTATTCAGGGGGAAACATCGGCAAAAATCAGATCTCCAGGTCTTCACGGGGAACACATTGGATTGCGCCCGCTTGGCAGCTGGCAAATTGAGCCAATCGATCTGGGCTCATGGCTCTGCGGCACGCAGCCGCTGGACGTACAGCGCGCTTGGCGCCGATGGCACAGGAAGTCGGCGGTTTCCTCTTCCAGTGGTGGACATCGTGGAGCTTTGTGCAGCCGCCTTCATGGGCCACATGCGTTTGCCCCATGGCATCTTGTGTGGAAAGCCATGGCAAGAGTCAGTGCTCCATGGCACGTGGATGAGACTCAAGCTGCTGGCCCTCACCCAAGGATGGATCTGAGAGACATGGATGGTCCGGTAAAGACCTGAACAGGGTCTGATGAAGAGTCGCATCTGTTAGAATTCCATGCAAACATTCAGGGTTTGTTGTGTTGACGCCCGGCTTACTATGTTACAATGTTTTTCCCGGTGGTTTTGAACGTCGACACTTGGGCCGAATTG
>CAUJNA010003299.1:55000-72500 GCA_963377175.1 Effrenium voratum | reverse complement strand
GGGTGGGGGGGCGGCAAAAGGAGGGGAAAGGCGAAGATTCTCTTTGGAGAAGAGATCTGAGCGCCCTTGGCCCCTTTGGGGCCGAGGCGAATTTGCCCTTTTGCTGTCCAAAACTACAATCAAACTGTTCAACCATTGTTGTGTTGTTTTTGGTCGGTGTCAACTAGCACCAACATAATCATTTAGGAATTTGAGTTGAAGCAATATTTGAGCAGCCTGGTTGTTACCTGCAAGTTGCTCGGCGCCACATAGCACATGTGCTTTTGGCTTTCCCCTAAAGCAAACCGAAAGATTTGCAATTGTGTTAATCTTGCAGATCCACTATTTAGTACCATGTTAGTTGCCTCAGTAGCCGCGGAAGTATACACTCCACCCCCAACTGAAAATGGAGTATGCACTAGTGTCTGGATAGTGGCACGGCCATTTGCCCGTCAAGGCTAGTGGCTCGGCCTTTTGAGTGCCCCGTTTCGGTCCCTAGCAGGCCCAGATCCAGTTACCTTGGAGACAGGTGAGCCATCAAAGAAAGAACGGGGTGGGCGTAACCTGGCTTTTGGGGGCGGGGCTGGATACCTCAAACCAGGCAGGTTAGCAGGTATGGGCCGGGTGGGTTACCACCCCGTTAGTTGTTTCGTTGTTGTTGTTGTTTTTTTTGCTTGGGGGGGCATGGGGGAGAAAGGGTTGGTCGCCTCGAAGCCGGAAGGTTCGCAGGTGGGGTCTCGCAGATATTTTCGGTTAGGGGCGCCCACCACAACGACCATCCACGCCGACTTGGCGACCTGCAAGGCAGAGGACCCACCGAACCGCAGCGAACCGCGCACGCTTTTTGCGCACGGCTTTGTGAGATGGACGGTTTTGTTTTTTTTGTAGAGTACCCCTTTCTGGCTGGTTTTGAAAGAGAGCCAAAAGGAAAACCATAATTGGGGGGGGGGTTCCCTTTTTGTCAAAACACACTCCCTGGTATTTTCGGGCACCATTTGGTATGCGTTTGTGCAGGTGCCCGTCAGTTTTGGTTTTGATAGATCGGGTTGCCACAGAGCAGCCGCCAAGTAACCACCCAACCAACAAACCAACAAACCAACCAACACCCGTTCAAAACGTCACCTTTTGCGCCCATTTGTGTTTGTTCTCTTCTTCTTTTATTTTTGTGTGTGTGTGTGTGTTTCCTTGGAATCAACCGAAAACGAGCGGTTTTGTTTCACTGGAAATCCACAGGAGGTTTGAGTCTTTCAACATAGGAAAGAGCAGGCGTTGGGGTGCCGCCCAGCCGGTCCCGGACGCCTTTCCAGGTTTGAACTATTGAACTATCTAATCCCTGCCCATGACCCATAGCAGTTTGACCATGGCGCAGCGTGTGGGCTAAATCGAGTGTGTTTGCATAGGGTCCTTGGGTCCTATTGCCCTGTGGATCTTAGTTGTCACTATAGTAAGTAAGGTAATCGGGCATGTTCCTTTTGTTTTTGCTGATTTTCTTAGTTTCAGGGAAATGGAACCACTGGTTGCTTCCCTGATTGCTTCTTTGATCTTCGGTATGAGTGTGAATCTTTCTTTTTGGTTGCAAATGCGTGCTTCCCACAAATCTGCGAGAAGTGAAGGTTTTGGGGGATGTTTGAGTGGCGGACTAGGGGAGTCTAGGCTCACCAACACAAATTGACACAATCTGACCATTTGGTTGGCCGGTAAACAACTTTTATAGTTGATTGCCGTTTTGTTGTAGGGGGGTCCCCTTACACTTCAACACACGCATGTGCGGGTGCCCTTTTTCGCATGGCCACTGGACAGTTGATTTCCGCGTTTTGAAATGCCTTGGAAGAGAAGTTCCCTCTTCAAGTGCCTTTTGCTTCCAGTTTATGCAGGTCCAAATCCGAGGAGCATTTAATCTCAACCACCTCAGTGATCATGCCATGTTTGTATCACTACAACTCAACCACAAAATATTGTCACACACACACACACCATCAGAGGAGCCTTGTTTTGTTTGACCTTGGCTCATGTGAGTCTGCGCGGATCGCACCAGGAGGCAGAGCTTATCCGGAAGAACCAGACTTGCCACAACGCGCCCCGGCGTGGGCACAAATCAAGACCCTAAGGCCCAAGATAAGACCTTGCTTGGAGCAGACGTGTCAAAGAACAAGCCACGGACCCACAGCTCTTCAGCCAGACAAAGGTATGCCTTCAGATTCATCCGGCGGACCGCACTCGTAAGACCCACTGAAACGAGCAAATGTGTTCGCCCCTGAGTAGTACGGTGCTGCGGATTGATGGTCTTAAGGCGGCTACCAAGCCGTGGCTGAGAGGGATGAGATGGATCAGCATCCCAAGAGGGCCAGTTGGCCAGCTTGCTGAAAGCATTTGGCAATTGTGCAAACCTCCCTCGCTCGGCCAAAACTGAAAAGTGAGCCTTTGGTGCCAGCACAAATCGAATTCACTTCTCATAGCTTCCCTTTCAAGTCTGTGGTGTTGTTCAAACCCACGTCCCTCGGAACGGCCCGGTTTACCCTTTTGGACAGTAGGGAAGCGTAGAAACCCCTTTTTGGGGGGCAGTCCCTCTGCTTTCCAGTATGTTCCTCAAAAGCAACAGAGGGTAAAAAGACCATTCCCGCAGCCCAAGCATGCGATCGCTGTTTGCACAACCTGCTGGTTGCCCCCTGCAACAATGGACAAGTGATCCACTGTGTGCTAGTTCCTAGTTGGTTGGAATCAGTCCTTTCCTTAACAACTAGAGAGTGTTCACACACCAAACACCAAGGAGGTTCTTCTGCAGGTTGCCTCAAGTCTTAAAAGCTCTTGTCCCGGTCAAGCCAGAGCAGCTACTAAGTTGAAAGATCAAGACCAGTGAACATGCTACGACCTGTGTAAAGAGTGGCTTAAACTCGTCCGCACTGGTTGGCACTGAGTCTTCTTGAACCCATGTAGGTTTTTGAACATCATTTCACAAGCCAAACATACAGCAAATATGTGGTTTCCTTTTGGGCTGCAACATCTGTGGATTATGTCGCACCCGGAGCCTAGGCAAAACCCGTTTTCGGCAAGCGGGTGCCGAGGAGCTGGCGGCCAGCTTCTCGGCGAAGCAGGCCACCTGCGAGCTGTACGAGGAGTTCAACTTCGCGGACGCAGGCGATGGAAATGGGGGCCGTGAGGATGGCGCGAGGTGTTCATGTGGCTCAAAACGCAAGAGCCAGGGACCGCAGGTTTTAGTCCACTTGTCAATAGGGTTTCATTTGGACCCCTCTTTTTGAGCCACACCTATGTGACAATCAAAACCGGGGCAAGTGAAGGTGAGTAAGGGATACTCCCAACCAATGGGTGCCTTCGCCGCCTGGTGAATTGATCTGTTGTTTCGGATGGCCGGCTTCATTTTATCATGTGAGCCACGTCCTCAAAACCGATTTGGGTGCTTGGGAAGGGAACATCTCCAACCAATAGGTGCCTTCGGCACCCATGTGTAAATTATGTTGTTTCACGCTTCTAGGTTGTAGGTAGACCATTTTAGTACCAGGTTTTGATTATGACGCAGGTGTCATTCAACTTTTTGACCTGACCGGTGTCGTCTTGAGGAAGTTTCCTTCGACTATCCCATTAAAGAAGTGCTTCTAGCAAAGGGACCGACAGCCCACTGCGGGACTTGGTGGAAGCCATTTTATTTGCTTGCCTTTCCCTACGCTTTTGTGGGGGCCAAGTAATAATTGTTCGTTGCCCTACGAAATGTGCAATGAAGCAATGGCATTCCATGGGTGACGTGTCACCCCAGACCTAGCTATGCTTCCCTGCATGGAGACATCAATCACGGAAAAGTCGCGGGGGTTATCCTCCCCCCCAACAAAGACCTTACTAAGCCCTCAGAAAGGCCTCGGTGCATCCTTGAGTGGAGGGCCCTTGGCTCGGGGCTAAAATCGGCGTCAAGGCTTTTCGACAAGCGTCTCTCGACATTGCCAGCCCCCCTTAATTATTGGCCAATCTTGGTTCTACTACCTGGTTTTATTCGGGGTTGCAGTGAGGCCTACACCAACCTTTGTAAGCATGTTGGCAGAACACAAGTCAATGGATTGTGGGCGCTGCGCTGCTCGCTTGTCTACTCCAGAGCTCCGATGTTCCCCTTGTTTATGTCCTTTGGGGCGGGTTTCCTTTTGGAATCAACCAACACAAGGCAGGGTGTCCGCTTTTTCTTCCCGCTCGCCACTGAAGGACTGGGTATCCAAGAAGCCAGCTAGCGGACACTCAGGAAGTTTGCCAGAAGTTGCCGTTTCCTCTCCGCGCGCGTGTTTTCCAGCCGAGTGTTCTGTTCAACACTCCCACGGTGATATCCCCAAAACAGCACAACAGGCTAGCTCAAAAGCTTTGGGTTGAGATCATCCCATCGGGGGAGGGAGGGTTCTCGCAATGTGGGGCCCCGCTCGCAATGCAAGGAAACCAAGAGACAACCAAGGAGACCCCCCAACCCCCCCCAAAAAAAAAACACAAAAGACAAAAACAACACATCGCGGATCATCGCGGTGTTCCTGTTACATTTCCTTTAAAAGCGCTAAAAACATGGGGGGTCGGTTCTGAAATCGACCCCTAGGTGCCGCTCGCGGGGCCCGGTGCGCTGACAAGGCCACCTTCTCAGGCCAGCTGTCAAGAGTCGAGCGAAGCAATGGGCGGAAATTTAGATGTTTGACCAACTGGGGGCTGGTTGGGGTGGTTGGGGGCGGTTGGCGTGGATGGCTGGGCTGGTTGGGGTGGTGGCTGGGGGTGGTTGGGTGGTGGCTGGAGGTCGTTGGGGGTAGTTGAAGGGAGGGTCCTCGGAGTCCCGTGAGCCTCAAAAATGGGTTTTCGCACCCGAAATGAAAGGCTGACAACCCAATTGTTCAAGGGACTTGGAGACTCGAGGAATCGAACTACTAACCCACGGACGTAAGCAACTTTTGCACAGGGGGCAATATCCAGCAAGAAAGAATCTACCTGAGGACTGGTCAAAAGTATAAGTAGTCGATTGTTCATTTGGGACATGTGGGACCTCACCAGATTCACCATTAAAAAAGAGGGTCATGCATTGCATGCAACCACGGAGCCACACATTTGTCAAGTCGGATGCGAGGCACCTACGAGGAGTATTTGGAGCGCGACATCCTGACGCTGAGCACCCTGAAAGCGCGGGGAAAGAACTGCACCGAGCCGTGGCTGCAGTGCACTTACCTATCCCCAGTGAAAGTGGGTGTGTGGTGTTTTGAGGGTTGAAACGGAAACCAAGAGGAGAACCACAATTTGTTGGCCCCCCCTTTGACACATCAATTTTGGACTTAGGGGAGGGGGGCAACCCCTGGAGATCTGCAGTTCCTCGTTTCCTTCTGGGAAGATGGGCGAAGCTTTGAATTTGGGAACCCCCCCAAAAAGAAAATTCGCCCAAGGAAGCTGGAGCGTTTTTTTTCCCAGCTCTCCGGCTCCTTCGGTTCTCACCTGGGGTTCAGTGAAATCGAGGGGGGTTGCAGCCCATCCGGCTCCAAGAGCTTGCGGGTGTCGTTTTTTTGGGGGCTCTGGTGTGCGGGGGGTTCCCTTGCGTCCGTTTCCCTGAGGCTTTCAGGGGTGGTTTTTTTGGTCCGTCCGTTTGCTGGGGCTTTCTTTCGGCTTTCAGTGGTTTTTTTTTGGGTTTCGGGTTGGGGTCCAACAATTCCACGGCCTTTCGCAGGGCATCTCCGAGTTCACCGCCCCAACGCCATGCGCCACGCGCCTTCCGAGCGCCGAGGACACCTCGGCGGTCTACGGGCTGAAGTCCACGGAGTGCTCCGCCGTGGCCAAGGCGCTCAGCGACAAGCTCCAGGAGCCGAGCGGAGAAGAGGTGCAGCAAAATGGGGGTTTCAGAGCTACGGTGGATGGACGAAATCCATTTCGCACCACTTGGAATCCATGGGAAACCATTGTTCGCTGCTGTTTACAGGGAACACATAATTCCAGGGTTTCTTAGGTGGTGCAGGATTTCGTCCATCCACAGTAGCTAGGGTCTCTGCATGACCCCTGGAGAAAAGGGCTCAGAACCGGGCCCCTGGATTTTGGGGAATGACCCCATTTTTGAAGGTCATGGAGACTCCAGGTAGCTTCTCATGTTAGTACCTCAGGTTGGGGCCGGAGGTACTGAAACATATATCAGTGTGTTTTGTTTTGAGGCTACCCTTTTTGGGGTGGCCAGGACTGCGAGTCGAGTCGACCCGCGTCCGAGTCGATGGATGTCGATGGCTTACTGGATCCCAGGAGTTTGTTTCGCCCCAAGCTTTTCATCATGTTGTCCTTCAATTGAAGGCTCTTTTATATCTTTTTTCTTCTCGGGGAGGTAAAAACAGTTGGGCCATGGGACGGAATCTGAGATGGGGGGTCGAGTACAGACGCCCAGGATCCAACTCGCGGAAACATCTCCGCGATGTTTCCGCGAGTTGGTTCCCCAAAAACTCGCCCTGGAGCCAAGGAGTAACCGCCGCAATTGATCCTCCGGTGGCGCCTCCGGGCGTGGGGTTTGTGTTGGCTTGGTGCCATTTGTTGGGTCGTGCCTGAGAGAAATCAATGCAAAAGCCATCATTTGGGGTGGCCCCACACTTCAACATATTTTACACCGATATTGCAAGGGAGGCAGCCGCATCCAGCGAATTCCTGGGGGGGGGGGAAGGATTTAGTACTTTAGTCCCTCGACATCGGGGGGCCGAGGATACAAGTGCCAGCCTTATCCCTGGAGCTGAGAAAGGCTGAAATACCAGTTGAGCAGTTCAGCAAAGGGGCCGGAAGGCACGCGGCTGGCGCGAGTTGATAGTGCCAGGGGTCATTTCAGGACCAAAGATGGTAAAACCTAGCAAAACCTGCCAGCCCAACAGATGGCTGTCAATGCATCGGAGGTCACTTGAGCCATTTGATTCCCGTTGGTCCGTCCTGGCGCGGATCCTGGCTGTCTTTGGCTCATTGGCTGTGAGCGAAAGACCACAGATGTAGGGATCCCCTTTTGGTTCCATCCAATTCTTTCAGGTGTTGCGATTGAAGTTGCGGATGCTTGGGGTGTTTGAAGAACAGGTTGTAGATGGTTGTGGATGGTTGGAAGGGTTGAATGCAGACGTCTGTCTTTCAAAGGGCCACTTGGTACCGAAGCGCGGCACCGGCATGTCACTGGCAGGAGTGCTTGGAGCTGGAAGTCCATCTGGCAGCCAGCAACGCGCTGCCCGAGCCCGTGTGGAACCCGAGTTACGAGTTTCCGTGGAACGAGTCCGCTGAAAAGCCGAAAGATGACCTACCACATCAATTGGTTTAGAACTTGTGAGTATTGCTGGGGCCAATTTCGAGTCTGCATTTGATGTGTTGCTGAATCTTTGTGTCCATTTGATGTGGTATGGCTGAATTTGATAATTATGTGACTTACAGTTGCTGAGTTTGAGTTTCCTTTTGGAAGCTACAGCAAATCATCGCTTGGGAGGCCTACATGTACGAGTTTTCTCGCCAAGTGCTCCCCCTGTTGTGGGATTTATGTTGCGAGCAGTTGCAGCAACACTGTGTAACTGATTTTGAGTTTGGGGTTGTTGTTTGCTTCGGAAGCTGTAGTATTGACTCTGCCTTTTTGTGTGTTCATGAGTTGTTTGAGTTAATGTGTGTCACGTCTTCTATTTGTTTGTTTTGATGGGCATGTTATGGGTCGTGATTGAGTGAAACTCAGGGGGATATGATGTAGAAGGGATTGTGGCAAATGCAAGCTGCAAGCCGCGTTACCCGCACCGTGACAGGCAAACCAACAGGTTTCGGATCACTTGGCACAACCTTTCCGGGGTAAGCACATAGGTAACATGCGCACGGGGAAAGACATGAGTGATACAGTAGCTCCTGGGGTTTTTTTGACGGCGTGATAACCCTGACCTCAACTTTGAGACGAACGCCCGCCGGGAGTTAGACATTCGACATGTTTCGCTTCAATCTGTGGTGTCTCTGCTTGAACCTTGCGGCGAGTGATGGGACGCTACTGCTGTGACATCCGTTCTGGGCAGTACCTGAGTCAAAGCAAGATTTGCGACCTGTTATCTCTCGTCTGCGCGATCCCACCCTTCCAGAATCGTGTCTTGAGGGATGAGCATAGTCATTTGGTTCCTTCTTAGAAAGTACCAAGGGGCCCCAATTGGCAAAGTTTCTGTTGAGCAGACTGCCGCGGAAAGCCAAGGGCCCAATCATGACTCACCTCAATAGCCTCTGACGGCAACTAGTGGTCACCAGTCAAACGGTCTCCGAACGCACTGTCCGTTTCCCTTTGACCACTTGAAAATCATACCACAAACACTCGACAAATATGAGCAGACTACTTTGCCCTCCCCCAGGGATGTGTGTGTGGGGGGGTTCTTTCTTCAGCTTCCCTGTTGGTGGGTTGGATTGGTGTTGCGGGGTGGCTTTTCTGCACAAGCCAGTTCAAATCCTCAAACCACCCCAATTTCCCATCTACCCGCTACAAATGCCAGGGCTTCAAATCCGTGGTCCGCACCACTCCAAGCGACCAATTCGTGGGAAGTTGATTCGCTGATTGCCCCTTGTCCATGGAACCCTCTGAGTAGTCCTGCACCACAGGCTCTCAACAAACCAGCATCCTCCAAGGGATAATTTGCGACTGCCTGGGGGTTTTGGACATGGGGGTTGATCCATATTCCATTCAGGGCCCCAACTTCCCATGGGCGACTTTTCCCATTCAGTGGGACACATCATGTGTTAGCGGCTTTCCCCAATGTCCCATGTAAAGGACCTTTTGATCAACCCCCCACATGGGAAAGAGCTGCCGTTTGAGGGCTGCCGTAAATTTGCCACTTGCTCCAGAATCCAAAATGTCAAAGTTATCACCGGAATTGTTTATTTTGGTGTCATGGGTTTCGAGTTGTTTCCTGCCACTTTTTTCGCTACTCGCGGAATAAACCCAATGACTGGTTCACCAGGGAGATAGAGGCAAGCAGCTTCCAGCAGTTTTCTGACTTAGTTTTGGCCATAGAAGCCCCAACCAACTTAGCAGGTTCTGTGATTATGGACCTGGTGCTGAGGTTAGCCCCTTACTCCATCCCACTCGATTCCAGGCGGTTTGCCCCTTTGCCATGTTTTTGCTTTTAGGGTGGGAACTCTGGTTACCTAGGAAGATGGAATCAATGGTTACAACCTGGGTGAAAAGCTCAACCAACTCAACCAGTATAGGTATAGGGTCTAGGTTATATATCTCTGGATGGACCTGGGGCCGGGGACAGTCTGGTGGCCACAACCTACCAAGCGCCACCAAAAAAAACACGCCGAGGCCCCATCCCAGGCGGCACCCGTCCAGGTGAACTGCCGCTTGGCCGTGTTCTGTTCGTGAGGCTATCGGGCGCCCTTTCCCGATGACATGGAAAGCCAAAGGAAAACACCACACTGCGTTGTGGGTCACCGCAAATTTTTCATGCGCGCGCACAGAGACGCAGACACACAGGCACTCAGAAACACGCAGGGCCACAGACACACATGTCGCACATGTTTTGGTGTGCCTCCCAGTTCACCACGAAAGGTGACCCTGGAATGTGAATCAACCGGTTAATGTTGACCCCGTATTAGTCCGTACCCCCCCCCCCCTTGAAGGTCAGAAAGGTTTGGGGGGGCAAGAGTTTGGAAGGTTTTTTGCCTCCACCCCCTAAATAATCTGGAATTGAGTTTACATTTGATTTAGTATTGCTGGAGCTTCCTTTTGAGATCTGGAATTGAGTTTCCATTTAATTGAGTATTGCTGGAGCTTCCTTTTGAGATCTGGAATTGAGTTGCCATTTGATTTAGTATTGCTGGAGCTTCCTTTTGAGATCTGGAATTGAGTTGCCATTTGATTTAGTATTGCTGGAGCTTCCTTTTGAGATCTGGAATTGAGTTTCCATTTGATTTAGTATTGCTGGAGCTTCCTTTTGAGATCTGGAATTGAGTTGCCATTTGATTTAGTATTGCTGGAGCTTCCTTTTGAGATCTGGAATTGAGTTTCCATTTGATTTAGTATTGAGAAGGCCTGGTTGTCTTTTTTTGGGGTGGAGCCGATGGACCGCACTAATTAGGGGGGGGTTATTAATTGGGGGTGTAAGGGGCTAATGTGGGGTACCCTTTGAAACCTTCTAAACTTGACTTTTTAGTAAAGGATTTAAGAAGAATTCGACCATCTCAGAGCACTTTTCGTTTTGTGGTTTGGGCAGGCCCAAAAGCATCCACCAAACTTCAAGATGAGAGTAGGAGGTGGAGATGGGAGCCCTAAGCAAGGCGGCAGTATCAGAAGAAAGCATGAGCCCATTTGAGCCAAAGCACCTTTTCAGGACACCATCCAGAGAAAGCGTGGCAAGCAGCATGAGTCCACAATCCTCAACATCAGCAGCATCAGCCAGCACCAAAAACCAGTTTACATTCGAATGAGCTCAAGAAGCAGTGGAGAAAATGAGATAGCAGCAGCCATCTGGGGCAGGGACCGGTTTAATTGGGGTTGGTTTTTTGGATCATTTTTTCATTTCAGGGGTAATTTCTGAGTTCTGAATTGTTTAGTATTGGGGGGTGTCACCCGGACCGGGCCAATATGGGGGGGATTTTTAATACAACGTCAACATTACAAGAAGGTGGTTCCGCAGACAAGTTTGAATCCCTCCCAAAATGGATTGTTTCGATGTCCTTGCCCATCAAAAGAACCTGGAAGGGGTACCTTGGGAAAGACACACCTAGAGTCTCCATGACGCTTAGAACATGGGGGTCATGACCCCCAGCCGCCGGATGGCGGCACACTAGGGAGAGTGCAGACGTTCGGCCCATTTTCTTTGAACAACGCTGGAAATTCACGGAACGGTGACCTGCAACACATAGAGATGCTGCCTCGCAACTTTGGTACAAATTTGGGGTGTGCGTGAAAATGAGTGGTAGCGATGCTAGTTGTCCTCTTGGCTTCCCTTTGAACCAATGTGAAAAGGGTACACACCTGAGCCATCCTCTTGGCGGGTGTGATGTTTGTTCATACCTTTGGTGGACAGTTGAGGGATTCATGTCCACCACTTTTGTGGTTGCTATTTTAAAACAAATCGCCCGGCCACTTTGTCGCCATAGACCAACAGTTGGTTTGGCCCATATGAACCCATCACCCGAATCCAGAGGAACCTCTTAGGTGGGCCCTGGGCGGCCAAAGTGGCCGCCTGCAGCAACTACGACACCTGCTACACCACCAAGGCGCACAGCAAGTGTTCGCTTAAGCTGTTGCAGCGATCCCTATTTATATATATATATTAGGGGGTTGAGTATATATATATATATATACATGCGGTTTGATCACTATTCCATTTCGGGCCCCCGAACGACCAGGGGCAACTTGTCCCATTTAGTGGGAAATAGCATCTTGATTTGTTGTTTTCCCCAATGGTCATCCCATGGAAAGGATCTTTTGATCAACCCTCATATGTACATATATACAGAAATATGATTGTGGGTGTGCGCGTGTTTTCTTGAGGGCCCGAAAGGAAACCATTCATTTTGGGTTCCCCCTATTTTGCTATTTTGGCAGACACTCATATATTATATGGGTCGAAAAAGAAAGCCCGCGCCTGTTCGTTATGTAAGGGCCCTTCACTCTCTTTGCAGGCCCGGAACACTGACCGATGCCATGAAGATACCTATAGTAACCATGAAGGCACATCAGTTCCAAGTTGTTGTCGCAATCCAAAATTTGCGGAGGCAGACATTTGCAGCGCCCAAACCGACAGAACGGATACCCAAGCGAGAGCCAATTGTTGTCCCGGAGCTGCCAACGGGCAAGCGACATGGCACTGAATCATCTCGAAGAATTCGTCCCTTCGGAGAAACAACCAGGTTTAGTTGGGCTGGAGAAAGCAAGAAGGCCTAGAACAAGTTTTGGATATGGCTTGTATGGATCCAATCATGTAGGATATTGAAAGAGTACCAAAAGCTGCTTCTAGAAGGACCAACAAGGGCTTCAGAACAGGTGAAAGTTCCTCAAAAAATGCATTTTTAGGTAACTTGCCATTTCCTTTTTGTCATCGAAGGGTTCCAAGTTGGTTACCTAGATGAAATCACTTGATCCCTAAAACGGTTCCATCGCAGAATACTGGGAATTTGTTTCTAGTCTTCGAGGAATCCACCCCCAATTTTTTTGGTTGTCCCCGTGTGAGTTACACCCATGGCTTCTAACTACTACGTCCTCTGCCCCTCTGAGTAGGGCACCATGTCTTATCTACCCATGGTACATTTTGATGGCACTTGTTTAGATTAAATCCATCTTCATCTGCTGATACCAGAAAGCATCGTCTACAGCCTTTGTTGTATCTGTTGCAGGAAGTCATGGGCATTGTTCTATCCAACCTCATATTCCAGCATAACCCCAACCAACCAACCAACCAACGTTTTTAGGCTTTCCCCTGGTTGTTGGGAAACATGTTACATTCTTGCTTATTGTGGTTGAGTGGTTGAAATCCAACCACTGAACTGCTGCAAAAACACATTTTTTGCTCCCCAAACCCAACGTCAACCGAGCCCCCTTCTACCGGATTCGGAGTCGCGGATTCGGATGGACTCGCGAGGTGGCCATGCAGGAGAGCGCCTACACCTCGGCCCAGCAGTTGGCCACCAGCCGCCAGGCCAGGCGCTTGGCCCAGCGGGCGTTGGGCACCCCACCCCGGCTAAAAATGGGCTCAAAAATCAAAATTATCTCTAATTACTAATATCACAACATATACTAAATCGTTTAGTTGACGTTCCTTCTGGGGCTGTGCCAATTTGTTTGGCTTCCCTAAGCCCTCCAAAAACCAAAGGAAATACCTCAAACAGCCTTTTTTGGGGGTACCTCTCCCGCCCAAAAAAAAACCGAAACAACAAGAAAAACATCCGAGGACCAAGAAGAGCGCTTCCCTTTTGGGGTCTCAAAAGAAGCACCAAGCCAAATGCCCGAATGGTGCCCACCAGTTGGTTCTTAAGATCCTGCCCCTTTGGACTCCAGCGGAATCCGGCCTCCTTTTTTCAAAGGACACCCAGCAGCCAAAGCTCCACGCGTTCGTCACCCCCCCCCACCCCATGATTGTTTTTGCAGGGTACTCTGTTGGGTTTGGTTCAAAGGGACACCAAAAGGAAACTGGCCATTTTGGGGTCAGACAGGCCCATATGCCACCCAAGAATACAAACATGTATTGTATTAATATACATATATGATATATAATAGATACATCATGCATCGTTGGAGCGGAGTTGACGAATTGGATATTGGCCAGGTTGGTAGTGGTTTCCCTTGGCAGTGTCCCACCAGGGATTCCGGATTAGAGATCCCTCCATGTTGAACAACCCAGGCCGGAAGATAGACATCGCTAAAACGGACAGATGTTTTGATTTCCCAAGCACAAAAAATTGATGGATGAGTTCAGGTTTCATAAACCCAGCTCTTTAGAACCCAGCTCTTCGCGGTCTTGGCTGTAAGATTCTGGTCCCAGACCTTCATGCTCTTTCATTATGTGGAGGGAGGTTCCTTTAAGAAGCTGGTTGCTTTCTTGGACATAAAAAGCACAACGTGTTTCTTGAAATCTGTGGCCCTCGGTTGCTCCCATGGTGCAAGTACCAAACACAGATGGCCCATGTCTCTCCCAGATCGGAGGTCAGGGTCGCCCATTTGGATGGTTTGAAACCGCTCAACACTGCCCCAAGGGCCACAGCTCTACCCGCTGTGGCAAGGGTTTTTTGGGGGGGCCACGAAGCTGTACCATTTTGGGGTTTTCGGCGCACACCTCGGGTGTTCGTTCGCTTTGTGGCAGGGGGTCATCTTGCCAAAGCCAGTTGCCCAGTGGATTCCGCCCTCTTGCCCAACTTTGTTTGGGGCCAAACCCCTGGTTTTCCCCATGGAACTCCACTGGCATCGGAGCAAAGCCAGTCACCAACTCTTGGGAGAAACGGCTCCCCAAAAGCCATTGAAAGCCAAGTCGCCCACTGAAGGGATTCGTTTCAGGCAGCGTTTTCTTGTTGCGGGTGGGCCAATTACCCTGGGGTTTGGACACCTCGGATCCGCCCACTCTTTGTGGGTCACGCTTGGTTTTCTGGGTTTCCAGTGCTTGTCATATATGTATACATACATATACATATATGCATATATATATATATATACACATATTTGTTAAAATTGGGGGCTCCAGCATGGGTTGGTGTCTTCCCGGTTTCCGTTGAAGCCAACCCCAAAGAGGGTACCTACCCAAAAACACCACAAAGTCATATTGCCCATGAAATGTGGCTTCACCCTTCAACATGGTTTTGCGGATATCACGGACATCCATGTACTCCTGGCCTCTTAGGGGTGCCGGTTGAAATTCGTTCCGGGTATTTGTTCGAGTTTTTCTTGGAGCGACATGCTAGTTGATATGTGATTGATGACTGGTTGAAGGCACATCAACATGGGTTGGACGCCTCCCCACCCAGTTGAATTCTCTGGTGCGGGTCAACACAAAATGCAAGAACAACGCGTTAGAAACACAGTTATTAGCTGGAAAATAGATAGCCGCATCTGATAAAGCTGGTAGTCTGACTGGTGCAACCTGGACACACAAGCAACCAACTCAAGTGGTTCTTGCAGTCAACAGGTAGGACAGGTAAACGGAGCTGGGAGTCTGGGAGCAGATTTTCGGCTGGAGTTGATAGGCGGAGTCCACGGCCCTGCAGCGCATCGCCTGCCTCTTGGATGCCGCGCGGCCGAAGAAGAAGGGGCGGGGTGCTCTTTGGGCGCTACAGCGGTGGTTTTCTCCAGGAGTGCCGCCAGTTTTTTTTGCAGCCCCAAAAAGGGTACACGCGAAAAAGACGGCCACCAAATCGCTCAGAATTGTGGATTGCCCAAAGGGAATTTTAAATGAAAGTGTGCTTTCATGCGCCGTCTGCAACACGCAGTTCTGTGGATGGGCACCGGTTGGTAGGTGGTGTATCATCCCAACCGGGGCAAAATGGATTTGTCAATTCACAGTGAGGGGCGCAGCCCGTTGGATCCGAAAAAGTTCCGCCATCTATGGTAACAGTACCAGGTTGCTCACTCTTGCGGTACCTGGAAGTACTGTGCCAGAGTTCCCGCATGAACTTGAAAGATATGTTTTTTTTTTTTTTTTCTCGGAATCTGCTATTGAAGGAATCTGCTATTGAACCACCCGGTGCGGCTTGTTCTCGAACCCGCAAAGGGATGTCGAATGTGTCAGTGCACAGGAAAGCATCGTGTGGAGGGGTCAAGGACTGAGAGTTGTCCTCCAGGATTCTGGTCCCACTGGCCAGTACCCGCAGAGACACGGGGTATCCACGGGTCCCCTCGATTTTAGTGCTTCACTCGTCAGACTCTGCGGGTTGGGGTAGTGGGAGACCATATGGAAATCCCACCCTGTGTGGGATTTCCTGTTTGAAGACACGAATGCGAATCCACTGAAAGCGGATTGGTGCACTTGCCAAATTCACCGATCGCCCCTTTAGTACAAGGGGCGAACTAGGTACAAACATGATTGTCCCATGATTTAAAGAGCTATGTTGGTCTACTTATCCCCCAAACCGTCTAAGCATTTAATTTTAGGCTCCCTTAAGTACCTTGTTTCAACCCCGTTGTTCAGTGGATTTTACCGTTCCCCAACCAAGCAAACGCCCCGCCAACTGAATGTACAAACTGAGTAATTATTCATCAATCTTTGCCGCAAGCCATTCCAATGAAACAACCAATACCCAATTTGGTTTCTTTGGTTTTGGTGCCGCGCATGGAGGTGACTTGCCACCCACCAACCGTTGCCTGGCGCGGACCTTTGTACATGTAGAGAACTGGGTGTTAAATACGGGGGCTGGAACAAACAGAAGGAATTCCAACCCCTTCAAGTTTTCCATTTTGGGTGCCCTCCCACCAATTCACATCCATGTTTATCGGTGGGAGGGTAAGTTAAGCCACAATCCCATCCACGTTGGCTTTCCATGCTGGACAAACAAAGAAAAAACAAGCCGGGCGTTTTGGGCCGTTTTTTTTTGTGAGTGCCTTCTCTTGGCACACGACAAAAACAAACCAATCAGTGGGTTGAGGTTCTGGAGGCTGGCACTGCAGACCAGTCCGACAAGCTCGCGGCGCCTTGGCGTTTGGGCGGCCGGGGGGGGGGGGAATATTACGAAATCCTGCAGCAAATTGAATCCAGGACAAACCATTGTTTGTTGGTATTTACAGGTGTTTGAGTTTCTTAGGTGGTGCAGGATTTCGTCCATCCACAGCATGTGTCAAAATATGGGGAGGGGGGGGGGAAAGAGGTGGTTTCCTTTTGGTATTTCCTGTTCTAGCAACAAAAAGGGTTTCAGGAAAAGTCATGTCAGAACCCTCATCGGACTCGCTATTGGGGGCAAAGGATCTCTGTATATCAAGCTCTTGGACCTCAAAAGGGCTCTTTTCGAGGTCCCAAGATTCTGAGGGGAAAACCAGCACCGTTACTCATCCCTTTTTGAAGCAGACTTGGGTCGCATTTTCGACCATGCGCAGACCATGGCGGTTTTGATTTGGCTGGCTGGAATGCATCATCCACGGGCTTTGTGGTGGTGACACCCCAAAAGCAGAGACAAACGATGCAGTTTTGCGGTTCAGCCATGCGTCTCTTCAGGCACCCGATTTCTCTGCGGTGTTGAACCATTTTCTGAAGAGACAAAATCCTGAACAGCAACACTGGTTTTCACTGGTTTGTGCCCAACATAGACCTCAAGCAAACAAGCAACCATCGAACAAACCAACAAACAAGGACACAAACACAATCCAGCACACACACACACACATCAACACACACACACACACAGACCGCAAGGATGCGTCGCTCCTTTTTTTCCATCCCTGCAATATGCAAGTGGAACAAATTGCTTGTACGTGCGTTGTCAGACAGAAATGCTTTGCCAGCAACCGGCTTAAACCAAAAATGTGTCGGGACATCTGCAGGTATGGCGGAGTGACCAACTCTGATATCCCTTCTTGCTGCCTAGCTTTGTTAAATCGGGTCAACGGCAAGATGTTTAGTCCATCTGCTTCTTTAACAGCTTGCGGGCGAATAAGTGTTCAATAGCGAAGTGTTTGTCAGAGATGCGGTCTGAGCTCAAGGGCTCCTTCAAAGATGCAATTGCCACAGCAGCTTTTCCACAAGACTGTTTTTTTCCTCCTGGAAAAGGGGATGTTGAGGTGGATAACATAAGAACCGCTGTTGAGGACCCCAAGCTGGATTGCGGCGGCTTATGGAGGGTACGTGGAAAATATACGAACCCCATAGGCCAACCTCAAATCCAAGACTGATTGAGAGCCACAGCAAGGAAGACCATAGAAATCATGAGACTTCATTATTGGTCATGAATCCCTGGTTGCCAATAAAGTGTCGCAACTTATCAAACATGGGATGATGCCCAAAACATGTAGGTCAGCCCTCCTTAACGCCGGGGCTTTCTCTCAAATTGCCAAACCAAGTGTCCCAAAACGAGTCATTGATTTTTCCGGGATGGGGTTCATAAATCAGCCATGACTTGTTTCAGG
>CAUJNA010003299.1:0-50000 GCA_963377175.1 Effrenium voratum | reverse complement strand
GTATTTTGCAAGCATACATGTTCGGAACGTGGCCCTTTTGAGCATTTTGAACGGGCATCAGAGGCTCTGGAGGTTCCGCTTTCGTTTCCCGATGGCCATTGGCGAGTAAGGCAGCAATCTGACGGAGTCGATTGCCACCGTTCCCGCGCGGCTACTCCCTGGCGACGCTAGCACAACCAACACAGCGCCCACCGCAACTTCACAGCCCTTGAACGGGCAAGAAGTGCATACTACCTCCAGCACAGCCAGAACGGCGGCACCCTCCTCACCTTCACTACCAGTCACGGCGCAAGCTTCACACACCACAGGTTCTAGCACCACCAACACAGCATCACCCACGCTAGCTTCACAGCCCTTGAACGCGCAAGTTGTGCATACCACAGCCACTAGCACAACCACCAATGCAACTCCCACATCACCTTCACAGCCCTTGAGCGCGCAAGATGTGCATACCACAGCCACTAGCACAACCACCAATGCAACTCCCACATCACCTTCACAGTCATTGACGGCACAAGATTCACGTACCACAGGAGCTAGCACAACCAACGCGGCATCACCCACAGTAACTTCGCAGCCCTTGAACACGCGAGACGTGCATACTGCAGCCACTACTTCACTACGAGTAACGGGACAGGATTCACATACCACCAGCGTGAGCGCAGCCAGCTCGGCACCATCCACAGTAACTTCACAGTCCTACACGCGTGACGTGCACACGACTGCCGCTGGCACAACCAGAACAGCAGCCACGTCACCCACAGAGCCATTGACGAAACAAGATTCACATACCACAGCTGGCGCGGCGGGCATCACGCTGGCACCTCAGAGACTTGCTTCGCATCCGTTTCCTTGGGGGCCAAAAAGGAAGAAACGCCATGAAAAAGCACGCCATGAGTTGCCCGCTGATTTGGATCCTCCTGTGACACAGATGTCAGTTTGGGGATGTATGCCTTGGAGAACCTGTCCTAGACCCTTCGACAATTTGATCATGTACGCAAAAAAATACGAGGTCATGACCTGAATCTTTTTTCGAGTCTCGGAGAAACACTCTCATGGAGTGCCAACTCCCACATGGGCCGGCTTTAGATATTTTGAGACAAACACGGCGCAAGAATCCAGCGCCCGTTCACAAAGGGCACAGCCCGAACCAACCATAAGTCATTGCTTTGGATGTGGTCTTCAGTTGCTTTTGTATAGGTTCTGGTTGGTTTTGTATGCGTGAGCATTAGACCTTCCCACCTGGCAGGCGGTTGCCCCTTTTTGACGCACAGCTATGGTGGATGACTGTTTGTTTGGCAAAGCGTACGAGGAAACCCAGGATTTACCAAGGTGTGCCATGGTTCTGTGCTTGGCTGTGGTTGGTGTACTTGCAATATTTAGAGCATCCACCTATTGTCTTGCCTTCATATTTGGAATCTTGGCCCAATGTTTATTCCCCCCTTTAAGATGGCCCGACCGGGTCTCCAAGCGCACCCTATGTGAGTGTCAATTTGGGGGGGGAGGGGGCAGTTGCAGGCCTTTTAGTACCTAAACACCCAGTTGTTCAGTGACACGCTGTACTAGGTCCCCCAGTAGTGCCCTTTTACCCTTTTTCGGGGGAGGGTTCCCCTACTAAAATAGACAACAGAAAAAAGGGTACCCTTATTCTAACCTCTCTACTGGAGGACCTAGTCTAAATCCCCGTGTTGCTTGGGGGATTTCCAACTACTGGTCCGCCAACTGGGTTCCAAATATTTTTGTGACTCGGGTCAATAGTTGCAACTGGGTCTTACTCGTTCTCTGGTGGTGGTTTTGAGGACCTGGGCTTGTTTCCTTGAAAAGTGCTTAGATATGCTTTGATTAGACCAGAGTGGTTAAGAGGAAAAACTCAAAGAAGGGTTGTTTAAAACATCAATGGTTTAGACAATGCTTTATAGTATTAGCAGATGAAGAGTGCCATCAACATGTATTCACGGGTACATAAGACTTGGTTCACTACTTAAAGGGGCAGGGGACGTAGTGGTTGGTAGCCATGGTTGTAACCCACGCGGGGACTGTCAATCAGGGAAACAGGGTTGTAGTCATATTTACTCATCGCTTAAGAACCTTGCATCCAACTGGTGGATTCCTTAGGTTCATTCCGAGATTGTGTTTCCATAGCTTTTAGGGATCCCAAAGTGATTCCATCTAGCTAACCAACTTGAAATCCTTTAATGACTAGAAGGAACTTGCCTGGTTACCTATTCTAGAACACAGTTTGTTACACGCGTTTTGTGATTTCACCTGTTCTTCCCGCGGTTGGTCCCTTTGTAGTAATTATTGACTCTCAAGATTCTAGAGCAGATCCACAGATTCGCCATGTCCAAACCGTCTTCTAGACCGTGGATGGACGAAATCTTGCACCACTTCGAACCCATGGACTTGGTACTTACAGGGGAATCATCGGAAACCAGGGTTTCTTTTCTTTGGTGCATTTTGCTTGGATGTTAGGGGCTTCAACTTTTTGCAAAATGGGTCTTCCGTATTAAACCACTACAAGTTAAGCTTTTAGCAGGGGAGCGGAAGGCAACCGAGTTTGGTGGTGCGACATGGATTTCGTCCATCCAGAAGGAAACTGGTTGCCCCACAGACCTGGAATCAAAGGCGGCCCCGGAGCATCAGACCCAGCACCGCCTACGCACGGGGGCTGAACCTGGCAGAGAGCTCTTCGGACCAAACAATTTGGCGCCATCCTTTGGTGTGGGATTTGCATTTGTCTCCTGACTTTGGTGCAAATTTTGCCAAGGGCTGTTAGGACTTGAAGTTTTTGCCAACTCATGAGTTTTCCACTAAACCACTAAAAGTTAAGCTTTCAGCAGGGGAGCAGAAAGCAACCGAGCTAAGATGGCAATGTGAATGAAAGGGAAAGCCATTTAGACAAGCATGCAAGAAGATAAAGAAGCTGGTATGAACAGGCACGAAGCCTTGAACAACCCGGAGAATAGTTGATGCGCTTCGTCATAGCATTATGATGAATGCTCATGTACAAGCAATACATAATAGAGTAATTTCAAGATGTACAACAATAAAATAAATATGATTAGATAGTGATTGAAAAAAAAATATGATAAAATCTAGACGGCGGGTGGCCTGGAGGCATAGAAACACATTAATTGCGAGTATGTATTGGCCCTGCGATTCCTTTTATGTTTTGCTTCCGAAGGCAAACCAGGTCAAACTCAAACAAGCCGTCAAAGCAAATCATCTCAAAAAACAGGTAGCATCGCCTCACGGGCAGTGTCAGATGTTACACAAGACGAAGCTGCCTGCACTCTTACAACTGAACTTGTCGCACGCACAAAAGAGTTTCAGGCATACGCTCCAATGCCTGAGCCATTCATGTGAAAGCTCTTGACACAAGCACCATCCTTGGTCAAGTTTGAACATCCTACACAAGCTTACAATGGCTCCGCACACGCTTCCCCATGCCCGCATATGTCCAGCGCCAGCCTGCACGTGCTCAGTCTAATCGAGCTGACGTCATTGCTTCAGGGGCAGCTCTTGCACACTGCGGTGTGCTTGAGGGAGTCACCGTCGACTTGGACTTTCACCAAACCTACATCACTCCCGAACACCTCTCCATCATCGAGTCCCCATTGGCCTGTTGGAGACCCTGTGGGGCCAAGCAACAATGCGGCCCAATCACCGTTTCTGCCTTTGCTGAATGCCTGCGCTGCCTCGGCGGAAGAAGAAGCCGTTGCAAACAAGCCGTTGCAAGCCTTCAGAGCTAGAAAAGGTCGCCCGCTCTTTAGGCCGGCCACTTTTTGTCATGACACGCTTCACTGAGACTTGCTGCGGTCACCGTGGCTTCTCATTGCGCCGCATGCCCGATGCTTTCCTCTGCGCGATGGTGCCAGGGCCGGAGACCCAAACCGCTCCTCGAGTTGCGGCATGAGGAAAGGACATAAGCAACAGTCAGCCACGCGGACAGTGCGCCAGAACTCGGTTGATAAGCGCCAAAGAGATGAACTAGCACGAGTTGCAGTTGTCTTGCTTGGCTGACTCGGCGTCACGCCGACGCACGTTGTTCGAATTAGTCAAGCCCCCCCCCAGCCTCCTCATACTTATATGTAAATATAATATAATATAATATATATATATATATATAAATATACAGATAGTATATATATATATATATGTGCATACTTGTGTATCACAAAGCGTATCATTTAGTCGTACACACATAAACTTGGGTCTCCTGATATCGTAAGTGCACAGAACGTTTCGCAAAATATGGACCATCATCTAAACACGTTTTTAGAATTCCCCCCTTGGGGGGGATGGTAACCCTGTATTCGATTTTTTGCTTGCGTCCATTCTCTTTTTTGTCGGAAAACTGTGATTCATCAACCCAAATGGGTTGCCTTGGCAACGACGCACAGAGAACATGTTGGTGTCAGTCGCAGTCATTTCAAAGCTGAATTCACTGGACATCCTGCCAAAGCTGAACGGCTGAGCCATTCACTTTGCATTACTTCCGGCAGAAGTCTGGTTAAGAGCATGTTTAAATCCTTCGGGTTGAACATCCAAGAAGCTCTTGTAGCCTCCTGATCGTTGAGCCATTGAATCCCGGGTCAGTGGAGAAGGGACAATCGTTGAGCCATTGCAGATATCCCCCCTTTGAAGTCCAGGTTTTACCTGACTGATCCAGTGAAGCGAGCGTGATGTAGGTCTTCTTGCTCCCTGAGATCTTGGACTTGATATTTTTGGGGGTGGACACAAACAGACAGTTCGGACTTTATTTGACCAAACCGCTGAGGAAGTGAGTTGGGACAGTCTCACCTGGGGTCTTCTTTGATACTTTGATTGCATTTGAAGTTTCGTGGGCCCAAATTCAAGCCACGGCTGGGATGATGTAGAGGCCAATCTCAGGAAATCCAACTCCGGGAACCCCTGCTTGATTTGGGTGGTTGGGGTGGTTGGGGCGGTCGGGGTGTCGGGGTGGTCGGGGTGGTCGGGGTGGTTGGGGTGGTTGGGTGGTTGGGGTGAGTAGGACCACAGCTAGGTCCCCAGTAGTGCCCTTTCTCACCCCTTTTTTGGGGGGAGGGTTCCCCTACTAAAATGGACAAGGGGAAAAATCGGGTACCCACCTATTCTAACCTCTCTACTGGAGGACCCAGACAAGGACCTTCGCCTGAGGCCAAGAGGTGCGCCACCGCTCAAAGTGCTGGGCCAACTGCACCTCCCGCCTGAAGTCGCCGTGGCGCCTCGAGTCAAAGCTTCCATGTGCGAGTGTAGGGTGACCCTAAAATGGGCTTGGGGGGTGGTTCCAGTTGTTGGGAGCCAACCTTTTTGGTTGGTTGTAAGAGGAACGGATGGTTGGGGGTTGGGGTTCCCATTCTTTGGGAACCAACCTTTTTGGTTAGTCAGGAAAGCCACCATTGTGGGATTCCCGAATTGTAAGATGGTTTTCTCGATACTCTTATCCAAGCAGTAACCCCTTGGTGGATTTTTTTGATCGAGGGGTGTACACTTTGAGTGGAAATCCTTGACTTTTGTGGGTGACACCGCATGGCTTTATTAATCCGAGGTTCCCATTTGAACCACGCCATGGCCAGCATATGGCCAACATGTCTTGGAACCCTTCGATCTGAGGTCTCCAAATGGTTGAGGTGGGCCACGAAGAACAAGGCACGCGCAATAAAGGCCTTTTTGCTTCCACATGGTGCCCGAGTCTTTCTGATTTGCCCCTGTTTGTTTCCCCTTACCATCAAAAAAAGAGACACCCACTAGCTGCCCAAGTGCTTGAAGTGGCGAGGGGAAACAAGAATCATTGTCTTTGTGTGAAATTCCCCTTGGGGGGTGGTAGTTTTGAAGGACCACCAAAAGGAAACCGCCCCTTGAGAAATGCCCCATCTCCCTGTGGAAGCATATTACGCGCCATCCAAGAATTCAAAAAAATGGGTTCCATACTTTTGGAAAATCACCCATCTTTCGTGCTTCCTTTTTGGGTCAAAATGGCTGTGAGTGAAAATTAAACACTTGGGGTTGCGCAGTTTTTAGTCTACCTTTCCATTTGCCAGGGTTCCATTTCGGCCCCTATTTGTGAGCCACACCCAAATGTTCTCACGGTCGGTCCGCCTGTGCGGGTGCTTGTTTCGGATCGTTCGAGGCTGGTTTTGGCCGGCGACACCAACTGGAGGCCCGGGGAGGGAACAGCTTGCAGCCCGTCAGGTCTATCGCAAGGCGTTTGAGTTGGTACCCTTGGGGCACTAAGGGCGAACCACCATGTTGGGGGTGGTCTCGGGAGCCGAAGGTTTCTTGGCTTCGTTGCATAGATTTTGCCTTTAACTGTTGCCTTAACTCCACGACCAAACGATGAAACTCTTTGCACCGGAAGAAGAATCATAGTTTTGTTGTAGCGACTTGGGCGGAGGGAGGCCCAGCCCCGCCCCCCCCGCCCCCCATCCCCGACCAATGGGATGGTTAAGGCCGAAGTTGCTAGAGATGCTGCGGCAATCTGGTCCTTTTTGGGTCCAGGAGACAGGTCCTGAAGCCGAGTGTCCAAGTCGAGCAAGTCTTCCTTGACTCAACCTGAAATCGGGGCTCCCAGTCCGATGTGAATCCGCTCGCACATCCCCAGTCGTGGGGTGATCCCCGCCCTGTCGGAAGTGGATTAATCCACCCAGACTTCCTTGCCCAATTCAAGTAGCCTTCAGTGGGGGTATGACCCATGAGTGTCTTTCGGCTTTTTGGCCTTGTAGTGTTTAGTGGGGATTGCATTTAACCCACAAAGCTAAGGTTTTAGCGGGGGATCTGAGGACAGCAGGTGTTGGGTGTGTACCCCCTCATGTTTGAAGGGTTAAGATGAGACTAGTGACTAGTGGTTCATGGCTTGCATGTTCGACTCCAGATCCCAGGCGTGTCCAGATGAATTCTGAAGGGAGATCCGGGAATACCTTTGAGGGAAGCCTGAATAGCGGGTAGAGCTAAAGGGCAACCTAAATGGAGGACTTTAAAAAGGATCCACACCGAAGCCACTTGTTTTAGAAGGAAACCTAAATACAAGACATTTGAAGGATCCAGTCTAAAGTAGTTACGTTGCATGAGTTATGAGTAGCGAAGTGTTTAGTCACCCCCACTGGCTCCTAGCTAAGCCCCCCAAAGCCATCTTAGTATAGACCGGGGACTACTCATTGCCACCAGTGGGTACTGGCCGTTTGTTTGATTTTCAGCACTTGATGCTCGGTTTGCGCTATGGCTTGCATTGATTTTTTGGTTTGCTTGGGAAGCAACCACGCCGGGCTCTGGGGGTAAAACTAGCACCTTGATGAAGGTTCCTCGACGATTCCTTATGGAGTCTATCTTTTTTGAGGGTACCAGTTTGTTGTTGCATTGAAACACCTATGGCAGGTTAGGTCTTTTTGCAGACGTGAAGAACGAAAGGACATCTTGGAGACTTGAACCCAGGGATTGCCGTAGAAACTCCCAACCCCAGTGGATGTCCGGATTCGCACCAGGGATGGGTGTCGTCCACTGGCGGAAACTTGTGATTTTGTCCAAAGTATGGTGAGAACAAGCCTGCGTTCTGGGCATGCTATTCACAAGCTCATGGGTGTGCTTGAGTCTTACTTGCCCAAAGGTTATCAACCTGTTGACCTTTTGGTTTCTCCCTTCTGGTCCAGTTGGTTAGTGGCCTGAAGAGGCAACCCTGGCCTGGTACTTTCTTGATGGTGCTCAGGAATGTGGTTGAATGACCCTAGGAATTGGTCCCCTTGATCGGAAATCACCAGAGCGGCATGGTTAATTCTTGGGGTCAGGCTCCATTGCTCATTCCCCACGGATCTCTCGCGATCGCAAGTTGTGTCTCGGGTTTTCCAAGTGTTCTAGACTTTTCTCAGTTGCCCAATGCCAACCTTTTGACCTTTTGGTTTTTCCTTTCTGGTCCAATATTTAGTAAAGGTCCCAAAAGGTTAACCTTTTATTTCTGGGTCCTTTGGGAAAGTGACTTCTTAGTGGCCCCCAGACAGCCCCGGCATTTTTCCCGGGCGTGGGCTGAGAACTGAGAAGCCGGCCGCCCGGGAGAACCTCGAAGGGGCGGTTTCTCTGGCGCCATTTTGCCAAGGGATGTGAGGACTGGAAACTTTTTGCCGACTAATGTAACTAAAGGGGGTTTTCCGAATTAAACCACCAAAAGTTAAAACTAATGTAATTATAATGGGTTTTCCGAATGACACCACCAAAAGTGGTTCACTTTTAGCCGGGCTTCGCAGATTTCGCCACCGAGTTTTGAGCCTCGAGTCGGAGCGAGGCTGGTCTTCCAGCTGCTGCAGGGCCTTCTGGAGGGCGCGGGTTTGCAGGTCGGGGCCCCGCGTCTTTGGTTGGGCTGAAGGCCTAAGGGCTCTCCGGGCTTCGTGGGATCTCCGTTCATCTTTTTGTTAAGAAGCGAGTGTTTTGTTTGTTGAGGGAACAGAAAGAAACACATCTCAACTTGGGACACCTGGGAATGAGAGCTGAAATGACTCCAAAGACCTCAATTGAGGTTTTGGTTTGAGGGTTTTCAGGTTCGCTAAATACACTTGGATGTTAATTTTGCATTTACAACTGGCACATTGGCAGTTCCTTGGCGAGCAAGCCCTTGCCATCAATAGTTTCTTCCTGGCTAGCATTCAGAAAAGAGATGGGGACCCCAAGCAATTGACCAAAGTAATGACCAAAGAAGAAACGTTCAAAGGAAAGCATAGGAGAGCCCAGATCAAAGGAACAGCCCTAGACACACTTCAATCACACACACAAGCACACGCACATTCCAGTTCTCCAGAAACCTCAGAGTACTGGAGCCTTTGCTGGCACAGAACGGCCCTTGCCTCATCTTCGTGGATTTGGTTGGATTTCCAGGTCACCAATCACCCGCCGCGCCACCCCACACCGCAGAAATACCTCGTGGTTCCCCACAGGCCTTGAAATCATGTCCACCAAGGGGTCCCGGTTAAAATCCTGCCCAAAAAATTAGGGAGCTCTGCTTCTCTGGCTCCTTTGGGAAGCGAAGCCGCACGAGGTGAAGAGCCGTGCCCCAAACCCCACAGACCGCCAGACCCCGGAGGAGGTACAGGCGGGACCGGAGGGAGCTGATCCACAACTATTGTATGAGTGTGCCTTAGCATACATGGATCCATTTACTTGTTCAATAGGTAGCCAAAGGAACCACCCTTTGAAAACCAAAAGGAGAATTGTTGAGTATTGATTCGTACTGGCGTTGTACTGGTTAGTATTGCTTTAGTATTGGCTTCGGTTGTTTTTGGTCCTCTTTGATCCTCTCTGCCTAGTACTGGTTTTCAATTGTTTGAGCATTCCTTTGACCTGGCCCAGTTCTGTTTAGAATTGGTTTAGTATTGGTTTAGTAGTTGGTTTGTTTTTCGATCTGGAAAAATGTTGCACAACTGGACGCCCCGATTTCATTTCTATTATGGAGCATTTGGGGAAGACATGTACTACCCGCTTGGAAAGTTGTCGGCTGAGCAATTGCGCACAAATGATATGGAAGGACATCGACAGTTTGGGGGGATGTGTGTTTCCGGACCAAACAACTCCGGACACGAAACAACTGTTGTCCCGGATTAGGTCCCAGTTTCTTGTCTGAGCAAAAACAACTTCATTGTTTCAGTTTCAGGGTGGATAATAATGTTGCAACAACTTGATGGTATTTGGTACCCTCCAAAGGAGCTGGAGCCGGTGGCTGGTAGATTCATGTGTCTCTATATACCAACACCAATCAACATCCCTGGTTTAGTGTGGGTGTCCTCGGTTGTTCAATCGCTGTGTTGTCCGTTTGCCACATGGTAGTTGTTGGTATCCTTATTGTAGTGGTGTCCACTACGGATTACGTATTGGAGATCCCCCCATTTTGATCATCCCAGGAAAAACGGGGTGGAGTTGTGTTCTTCGTTCCCCAAGCATGGGGAAGTCACTCTTAGAACTCGGGAGCAGAGTGAGGCATAGCAGAGGCCAATCAGGTTTGTAGATATGTTTGACAGGCTTCCCTACATTTGCCAAAAGGTCAAGTGTTCCAGGAGTTTTCTTTGGCGGGTTAGGGGGAGTATCGGGACCCTCGTGAATGCAGGCGCAAAGTCGATGCTAAGGGAAGACATCCTTAGAACCATGCCCGGTAGATCTTAGTTCCTACAGGGTAGTTCCGTTGGTCAACCATGGAGCTGTCGAAGAACTTGCAGCTTTTTGTCGTCCCAAAAAAGAGTTCGTCAGCCAGGGCCGCGCCGCAACTGATCCGAAAAGGAACCACATTCTTGACCTCCCCCCCCCTCCCATGAGTCACATCCCTTGCTTTTCAGGCGGCCTGCATGCGGCCGCCCAACTTTAAGATCACCTGGCGCGGGGAGCTTTGCTGCCCTCACTAGACGCTCAGAGAGAAAAGTTACTCAGAGATTATCTCTGAAACTCGCAGGGAGCCGGGGCATATCTCTCGACATGGAACTGGAGGGGTCGATAAAATCGAGGCTTCTTTCATGTCCCTGTGCCAATTGGAGTATTTCTTGCTTTCGGTTGACGCCAGGTGAATATGAAAGCATCTCAAAGACTTGCTGGTGCCTGCTGCAGGGAATGAGGGAATGACCCCCATGACCCTTCCCCTATGGGTTTTTTTGGAAGGGAATCCCCAGGTTCATTCCGTCATTCCCCACCTATCGCATCAGCAAGCAGGTGTTCTGGGCCCATGGAAGATCTCTCCAAACCTATCCCGTACCACCTGCTTTGGGCTAGACGCGGGCCCCAACCCCAGGGTTGCAACCGGGTAGCCGAGCGGCTTCATTTCAGGAAGCTTCGCCTTCCCCCAAATAGATGCATCCTACCGTGGATGGAGGAATCCGTTAGCACCACTTTCAAAACATGGTTGAAACCATAACGTTTGTTGGTATTTGCAGGGTACTACTTTTAGAATAGGACAATTCTAAGCCAATACTGATCTAGCGGATTTCTCGCCCAGGCCAGCCCCAGCCGTATTAGGGGGAAGTCCAGGACCCCAGCTCCTGACATCCAACTCAGTCTGCTCGACTCAAGTTCGTGGATACTTTCTTACTTCAAGGTCCCCCAGTAGTGCCCTTTCTCACCCCTTTTTTGGGGGAGGGTTCCCCTACTAAAATAGACTACAGAGAAAAAGGGTACCCGTACTCTAACCTCTCTACTGGAGGACCTAGACTTACTTGTGTACTTTGTTACTTCCTCATTTCGCTTTGTGTCACTACGTTGGCACGGCACCACAGCCACAGTGCACGTCAAAGCAGTCAGTTCATCGGGCACTTTGCAAGTTGTTGCACGGCGCCACAGCGAATCGACGCGCACAAACCCCGCAGAAGATTCGTCCTTCGAACCATCCAGCAATCGTGTGCGCACGCAAGCCGGCCCAGAGCTTCGACCGACCAGGCCATGGTTGCCTCTAAAAGTAAGCCGAAGGAGGTTGTTTGAACAATCGCGGATGTTTGGCATGTTTAACCTACAAGTTACCCAACTTCGGCCCCCAATTTAAATGCTTAAATCCAAAGAGTTGGAGCTGTGGAATCGTTTTGTAGCTTCCACAAGGCCAAGGCGACTCGAGCGGGGTGTCCCAATTTGTGTTTTCAGGCAGATGTCAAATTGTCATTCTGCTGCTTTACAGGTGTCTGGGCTGCAGGAAAAGAAACTTGCCCTTGGGTTTTGCTTTGTGATGCAAGCACTAGACTAAAGATTCGCGGAGCCTCCAAAGTTGTTTTCTTGTGTGGCCCAACAATGAAACGGAATCGTATTATCTCTCAACGTCAGTTGCCCCGAACCAAATGACCAAACCACAAAATAGTAGAAAATTATGTTGTGTCCTTTTGTGGTCCTTGCCAAAAGTTGTGTTGTGCTTAAGTCGTTGGATCTACCCGCAAAAGCCTTGTTACTTAAGCCCAAACCATTCAGCTAGTTTGGAGTTAGGGTTTGGGGCAGCCTGCCTTTTCAACATATCCTTTTTGTCAGGACAGGGTGAACCATGCCAAAACGCTCGGGAAAGACACCGACCGAAAGGTTCGAGTTGCCTCCCGAGATTTGTTCCTAAGAGTTCTGTCAGGATTTCCAGTCTATGGTCAATTCTAATTGGAATCCAACACCCAAACCATTGGTTCCGCCCAAATTTATTAAGGTCTGCCCAAAACCAGAACCGGGGCGATGGGGGGGGTGGGGGCTCTTTGAGGAAGTTTGCGATCCTAGACATAATTTCTCGTCAGTGTATTCACTAGATGGTCCGTCATCGCAGATAACATCATGATTTTGGGTGCCAACCCAGTTTGTAAACTTGAACGTTCTCCTGATATCATTGTGGTAAAGGAGTTGACAGCTGGTGAACTCCTTGCATGAGAACGGGAGCCAAAGCTCTCCTACAGTTCCGTTTGGTTGCGTATGTGATTCGCTGTAGGAATTTGCTGTTGTTTTTTTCCACCCCAAAAAACTACCTACTTCCATCCCAGAGGATGGAGGATTCCCTGCCATGCAGAGGGAGCCAAACTCCCACAGTGGCACCATGTATACCCCTCTTTGTGTTCTCCGCACATGGTCAATCCAAAACCGGCTTCGGGGCAAGTGACTCAAGTGGTTAACCATGATAAGCCGCCAACGGCTACTCGCCCGTGCCCTGCCTCTTTTTGTTGTCCCCTCAGCTTCGACGACGACATCCTCTACAGCTTCGGACCCCGAGAAATCCGAATCTCCTTCCGCCCCTTGGATCAGATCGATCGAAGTTGGCGTTCGGAAGTCGTTACCTCAGAGCCTCGATCTTTAATTTGGCTAAGCCAAGGTCAGGCCACCCATAGAAGGGGTTGTCCTCTTGAAGCTTGGGAGTACATTGGGATCCCTTGAGAGTGGTTGGGGACTGCTTCAGAACTATTCTATCGTTTTGGGTAAACATGGAACAGAGTCAGAACAGCACCCTCCAGAGGCAGGACGGAGACAGGCAGGCAGACAGACAATCACGGGGTAGTACCAACTGCCCCGCATAAGTCAATCGCACATTGGCTAAGTGTTTACGGGGACCACAACCTCAAACAATATGGCGTTCTGCAAAAGGATGCAACCTGTAGTACCCCAAATGGCAAGCATGTAGAGATAGTGCTGCTTTTGATTTGATGGGCGATATGATCATACAGAAAGTTACACTTTAGCTTCCATTCGAGGACCCCCTAGACGCATCATGTTGTTCCATGTACTGTTATTTGGCTTTGGGACAAGACCAATGGTACCATTTTGGGGTATATAGGTGCACCACCCATGTTAGTCCATTTTAGTGGGGATTGGGATGTTCACTGGGGTACAGGGCTTTGACCCACAGCCATTTGGCACAACTCACTTCTCCAATCGCCTGGGATTCAAGCCACCATTAAAACAATGGGGGATCATGTAACCGCCATTGCTTACCTGAGGATGGTCATCATATAAATCGGGTCAACCTTTCTCTCAATGGGAATCGGTTGAACCCTAGGGAATCTGTTTTTTTCTTGGCCGTGCCGAGGCTTCGTGGCCTGCGCGGAGCAACGGCTGAAGATCTCCAAGGAGACTCAGCGCTCCCTGGTGGTGGGGTCCCCGCTGCAGCGCTGCTGCCTGCGGCTCAAGAACGAGGAGCGGTGCTTCGGTGCTTCGGTGCTTCGGAGCTGGGCGAAAGTCGCTGCCTTTGGGCTTTAGGATGGTTCCCTCTTGGCTGCCAGTGGTTGCTGGAATGGAATTGCGTCAGGGTTGAAGAGAAATACTGATGGACGGTTGCGAAATCCATTTCGCACCGGTTTGAAACCGTGGTTGAAACCATAACGTTTGTTGGTATTTACAGGATAATCATCAGAAACCAGGGTCCCTTAGGTGGTGCAGGACTTTGTCCATCCACAGTATGAATCGGGTTTTCCGTGTACCCAAGATGTGGGCCTTTCCGTGCCGGCTTGGCCGATGGGGGCAGCCCCCCCCCGCGAATCCGGCTCTTTTGTGAGGCCAGAATCGGACAGGGGGCTGAGATTGTTAATCAGATGAACACACTGTGCCCTCTGGTAGACTTAACGATGTGATGCCGAAGGGCAAACGCTTTTTTAAAGATGGTTTTCCTTGAAACCACTTGTTGGAGGGGCATTTTGAGGATGTCACTGTGGACAGTTTGGACAAATCCACAGGGGTGTCCCTCACAGACGAGGCAATCTTTCTCCAGTGGGGGAAGGAAGCAAACAAATCCGCCAGCCTGATTGATGAATGCACGACAGCCATAGGACAAACCCTCCAGCCCAAAACCCATCAAGCCCATCCCCATAAGACCCAAAGAAAACCGGGGAAGGGCCGAAATTCAATGCCAGTGTCTATCAGGGAAGCAGTAAGTGGCTTGCCCGAATATCCACTGGGTATGTTTCTTACTTGAGTTCCCCCAAAACAGTCGCACCCAGGTCCCGGGGTAAGGGGTTTGGTACCTCAAGTGGACCAAAACGCGCGGTTCATCTTGGCAAATGTGAATTGAGTTTCTCTCTGGTTTGCTGTTGCTCAGCGGGGAATGACCGTTCCGAGTTTTGGGAATGAATCTAGGGTTCGCTTAAAGGAATCCATAGGGGATGGTTCATAGGGGGTCATTTCCACATGTCCTGCTGAGACGCAGCAAGTTGTGGGGTGATGTTTCCAAGAACAGTGCTTTGTTGAATTAAGTTTCGCTTGGGATGATATGATATATAAACAAGACAAAACATGGAACCCCTGGTCGCCCGTTCAGTTTTGCCATGTTCGGGCCACGGTCCAAAACCGCCCACGAATCCATCCAGGAGATTGACTTCGAGTCGTTTCAGCGCCGCGCTGAGCTGCCTACAGTGATGCCGAACACAACACCTGGGTTGTAAGAAAACTAAGCTTACCTCTTAAAAACACAACTTTTCAACTTTTTGGGGGTAACATGGGCTACATGTCTGTAAAAGATTAACTTCCCCAGGGCTTGGAGTTTTAAGGGGTAAGCAAGGGGAAACCAGCCATTCTCGCCATTGTGGAGGTTCCCTCACTTGGGGACACACCCAGGCTGTTCTTGACTGAGATCATGAGCATGCGAAGGACCCCCCTCACAAGCACTGCCGCCCGGGCAGTTGGTTTTCCGAGCAGAGCTCTCGAAGAAGCAGGCTGGCATATTAGGGATGTGCCAATGAGCAGGGAAATTGATGATTTCACCAGGTTCCAAAGGAAATAGCCAGAATGGGAAACCCTGGAAATACTTCTCAAACTGCCTGGAGCCTAAGATGTGTGTTTGTTTGCCCTGTGTTCAATCAACTTTACCTTTGCAGAGTCACGTGTGATACTTGTTGCAGTGCAGACAGTGTTTGGCCTACCAAGGCCTGATTTCGAAGATGCCAGAGGGGGGGTGCTTGGGTAGTGGTTGGATGATTGCAGTATAACCCACTGCTTCCGGGCAAGCCAAGTAGGCTTGCTTTCCCAGAGATCCTTGCCTCTAGGTTCTACATATTGGTTTCCCCCGGGCAAGCCTGCTATGGTGGCGAAACGCCAGGAAGCACTGGGTAAGGCTTAGATCCGAGCGTTTCATGGGAGATGCATCCGATGCTGAGGATTTGCGGTCAAGCCCCCAGGATCCAGATGCCGGTGAACCACAAAGCCTACCACAAGCCCCACATGCTGGCCGGGGTGGGAAGGGGCACCTGTCTTTTCGTAATGCTGCAGGAAATGACCGAGTCAGGGTGTTGGGAATGAACCTAGGGAATTTCCCTTAAAGAAAACCATAACGGATGGTTTTTCTTGGTCATTCCCCCATTTCCCTGGTGACAAACAGCCAGTTTTTTCACCAACAGCTGAAAGCTTGGATTTGGTCTCTTCCAAGGCTCCTTCGGGGTTTGGGGCTTTCAGGATTCGGTTCCACGTGGGTCCCGATACCACGTGGGCTTATGAATTCCGGGTACCTTTGTGGGGCCGTTCCACGCGGGAGTTGGGATTCGGGGTCCGTCATGTCCTGGCCCTGCGCGACCTGTAGGAAAGTCAAAAGGAATCCACCCGGGTTCCTCGATCATCAGGCTACAGGAAATTGTGCTCTAACAATTGTCGTAAACGGATTGACACACGGACATCACCGCTCACCTCCCTGAGAAGATAGGCATCGCTCCCCACAATCCTATTGTAGTTGCGGATGCAATGATCTTGACCTTGGCTTTGGCATTTTCAGTTTTTCTTGGGATGGATGCGACAGGCCAAAGAGGCATCGTGTGTTTTCTCAGGGCAAGGAGATGGACTGCGAGCATTTCTCTAAGGGCTCGAAGTGGATGAAATAGAGTTCCTCCAGTTGTTTGGCCAAAATTTCATCGGGACGTGAGGGGACTCTATTGTCCCACAAGGAAGGCGATGGGATTCGTCCGGGATCATTTAGAGCATAATTTTGACCGTGGCGCATTCGCCTTTGGCCAGCAATTCGAACTGATGACACCCTTGGCCTTCCTTCTCGAAGGTAGTGCTGAGGTGCTTGTCATTTTGCACGAGGTTGTGTTCCCCAAGCGATTGTAGGTACTGCATGGTCATCCGGGCAAACAGAAGGGGCAATGCTCCAAGCCAGAAACCAGGTTAGGTTGCAGTTGCTTGTACTGCAGTACCCTCTCTCCAACAAAGCCTGTCCCTTTGGGAAGATCCCTGTCCACTCATATGATTAGACAACGGGTAGGAGTCAGGGCGAGCAAAACCCTGTGGATCCGTTTACCAGCAGGTAACGAAGGTAATCACCGTTTTCAAACCAAAGGACAACGGCTGCAGGGATAGCTACAACGCATGGCATGTAACATCCATATCACCAGGTCATTTGTGTGTGTCCTATAATCTTGTCATATCATAAAGTGCTAATCTCGTATCGTACCGTATCATATCAACATCATGTCATCATTATCATGGTCCTGACACTCTCACTGACACACGAGCCTCAGCTTTCTAAGATGATGTCCACCCCCCCAACCACCACCAGGGGTCCTTCTAAGATGATGTCCACCCCCCCCAACCACCACCAGGGGTCCAATGGGAGGATTATACGTGTACATCTGGCCACATACAAAGGGCAGATGGGTGTGCTCTTCTTGTTGAGGCTACGCTTCTGGTGTTGAAAAGAGGCCGGCCTTAAGACACACCCATAAGCCATACCCCCCTTTTTCCCGCCCCCCGGTTTTCCCTGGTGAGGTCTTCAACCACGGGCTGTGGCACTTGCCAGATGGCAACGGGACCTGCAACGCGACCTTCGGGCATTGCCTAGCTGACAAGCAGGATCGCCCGAAGGCCGGGGGGCAATCGCCGGGATGTTATCAAATTCAGCTCCCTTCTGGCCGGTTTGGAGCCCGGGGTTTCCCATTCAAGCCCACCAGAACCAGGGGCTCATATCTTCATATTCCTAAACCACCAATCCAAACGACCAACTAAGGGGCAAGGTGAATTGCTGTTGGTCTGTTGTTGTCCGGAGGGCCCCAAGTCCTATTTGGCAATTGCTGTCATTCTGACAATGATGTGATAGGTAGCGGGACCCTTTGCACAAGCACTGTCCGGATTCGACAGTCTACCGTACGTATGCCGAACGGCTGCTGAATCTGGCAGCTTTATAAGTGCCATCCTTTTATGCATTAAAGATTTGGTCAACATGGTGCTCGGCCTCTTTTGAGGCTCCGTTTTTCAGCTCCTGCCCTTTGCGGGTTTTTGAGGAGGCCTTTGTCCAGTGTGTATATATATATATATGTATATATATATGACAACACAGAGTAGTAGCGAACTTTCCAAGACCGGTAAGACTATTGCAATGGAGCCACGGATGAGTCACACTGGTTGTAGGGGGCGTTTTACTCAGAGCCGTGTTTTGAGGCTTCCCTCTCTCGCCATCACCGCACCGGCGGCCACTGCGTCAGGGGCGTCAGGGCCGGCAGATGGGCATCGCCTCCGCGCTGGCAGAGATCCAGGCGGCAGGCGAGCGGAAGCCGAAGCCGAGCGAAGCAGAGCGGAGCGCGGAGCGCGGAGCGGGCGTCCGGTTGGATGGGCGGGTCAGTGCGTGTACGCCCCCCGTGTTGGGTGGCTTGTATTTGCAGGTGCCCTTTGGGTGGGTTTGAAAGCAAACTTTTTGGGAGGGACCAGCCCTAGTTTGTGGGCTGCTTTTTAAAACGAAACCATCAGGAACATCATAATTGTTCGGAGGAGGCCTATGAAAAGACACCCAGTTGGTTTCAGGGAACCAGTCAGCTTTTGGGGAAGCTGGAAAAATGGGGTAACCGAAGGCAACTATATAACTATGTATTATGGGTGTTTCCGGGAAACAGCTGGAAACATGGGGGCAAGCCACGCATACAACCCGGGTGTTTCTCGCGAAGCCGGACTTTGAGGCCTAAAATGGTCTCTTTGATGGCCCCCCGAAACATGCCATTCCCAGAAACCTCCAGATCCAAAGGGAATCGATGGCAATGCGAACAGACAAAGGCAATGGGCAAGGGTGATGTGAGCCACTTGCTCGAAATTTGGTTGAATGAAGTTAGAGCCATGGTTCTGGACAAACAAGCTCCACTTCTTCAATACCGATTCGGGTGGATGAAGTCTAGGCAGCTCCCAAACCATAAATAGGGACGGGTGATTCCGGATACCTTTGATTCCGACTCAACTTGTTGCACCTGAAAGGAAGCTTTGGGGGATCACTCCCTCACCAGCAAGTCTCTTGCCACTGCTTCTTTGCACGATTCGGGACCAAGTTTGGTGCCAGAAGTTGGACATGGATGTCGTGTTGGAAGGGCATTGCAAGGGAAACGATGGAAGTTACTCACGATTGAAGATGGGACCTGAGTTGATTAATTAATCCATATAGACGGGATGCAGATCGCTGTCCAGGGATGTCCAGGGAGTACCCCGTACCCCCTCAAATTCATCCAGGTGGATTATTCCGTGGCTGCATTGAAGGGAGACAAGGAGGATGGAAATTTGTGGCCACGGCTCTTGGGGTTGATTCCCCATTTCAACCATTTTCCGAAGGCCGCTCTTTGTTTTGGCCTGGGAAGACCCCCTCGTGTAAAATGTTACTGCTGTCCCTTGTGGGTGATTGACCGGAATACGCTACCTCGAAAAATGGAAGAGGTGCCCTTACCACAGGAGGTTTCACGGAAGCGGCTTACGACTAGGTCCCCCAGTAGTGCCCTTCTCTCCCCTTTTTTTGGGGAGGGTTCCCCTACTAAAATAGACTACAGAAAAAAAAAGGTTTCCTCATTCCAACCTCTCTACTGGAGGACCTAGTTGTCTAGAACACTCGTCTGGAAAGGGTAGACTCTTAGAAGCGGTCATATTTCAAGATAAAGTGTCGATCGTCTAGAACACTCACTTACCTCTTCCATTTGCTTAAGACTATTTTTATAGTCCCTTGTTGGTTTTACGTGGAATCTATCACTGGACATATTTTCTCATTCTTTCCAGGGCGCGCAAAAAGCCAATGGAAGACCTGGAAAGAAGGGAATCGCTACGTTGGGGATTTGTCCTCGAGGCATTTCGGTGCTGTGGGCCAGCAATCCCTTGGTGGAGCCCGGGCTCCGCGTCTCGCGGAAGCGGGTGAAGGAGGACCCGATCTAGTCGCGCGGAGCGGGGGAACCCCAAGGCCTGGCTGCTTTCGCTGCTCCCAGTGGACGCAGCGATTGTCCTTGGCTTTAAGCGGGAACCCTTGCTTGTACCCATGGTTGTACCTCCAGGTAAATGGAATAAACTGGCAAACTGGGTCTGGTTTTCTCATGGTCCCTCAAGCAAAGGGTTGTAGGGGGTCTTGTTGCCTGACTTGGCCATTCCCGCGAAGGGCGGCCCTTTAGCGCTGAAGCTAACTTCTTGCCAGGAGTCTATGGTTCGCCAAAGAAACCGGACATGGCCCAACCATATTTTCCAGGGGACTTTCCCCATTTTCCAATGTCTCGCTGAAGCAAATACTTTTGCCCGAGGCTATGACTTTGCAGTTTATGGTTGACGAAACACGAATCCGCAATCATCACACAAAAGCATAAGTTGGCAAAAAAACATGCGGTAGAAGCCAAGGTTGCCTTGTTGCGGACCCGAAAAGACACTCCAGCTGTCAACCAAAGTGGCAAAGTGGGGATGGGCATCCTGAACAACGGCACCCCAAGAGGCGTCCTTGGATGCCTTTCTGCTTTCCGCAGGTTCAGGGCACTCTCAGTTTCAGGGAACCGATTTAGGATGTGACCGGACCCAACTTGGCAGTTTGCCTTTGTGGCTCATCCCTCCAACGCACTTTTCCGGGCCTCACAACAAAATGCCAACTAATAGGGGCCCTTGAGCGCCCAGTTTAAAGCAATTGTGGGAGGCTTCGGGTTTAAGACTCGCATCTTTGAGGTGCACAGCTTGGCTCGGCATCCAACACCATGGATGCGACTCAGACTCGGCAACGCTCCAGCTTTTGCTTGGTGGCTTGAGTTTTGCCGGGCTTCAAAAGGGGGGATTTCAGGTGATGGTCCCAATGTCTCTCCGGGTCTTGTCCCATAGGTGCAGTGGCAAGTTGGGGGCCGGGGATTTTGGCGGATCGCGCCGCCGCGGGGCGGCAGTTGAGCTGGGGCTCAAGGTTCCCGGCTCAATGCGGGCGATCACTGAGGCTCCACCGCTTGAGGGGCCGTTAGGGTGGCCATGCCGACCCCATATTTCTCAACCAACCCGTTTATTAGTAGGGGGGGTCCTGGGTGAAAGTGAAAAATCAGACCACCATTGGGCCATTGGAGGGGCCCGCACCCCGGGCACCCCCCACCCGTTGATTTTTCTATGTCCACATTTCTTTCGGAGTGGCAACCTCAAAATTCCCAAAAACAAGGGGACTCCCCCTTGCCTTCCATTTGCTCAAGAATATTTGTTTTGATTTTACCTGTTGGTGTTAAAGGGAATCTATCACTACTGGTTTGTTTTTGTTTTCTTTTTTCCATCACCACTGGATGTTTTATGTTTTTTTTGTTCACTTTGTTTTTCCAGAGGGCTTCAGCAAATGGGGGCCCCTGGCAGTTCTTTCTGCAAGGACCTGAGCTGCCAACGGGAGGCGGCCAAAGCCAGCAACGTGTCCGTGCTCGACGTGGTGAGGCCCGCGGCGTTGTGTTCGGCGACTTGCGGCTTGGGTAAGAGGAGCCGTGTGGAAACTATGGGGGTCCAACTTGACTTGGCCATGGTTCAAAACCTTTTCAATACCATAATGGGGTAGGTGCACAACCAATTGTGTTCTATTTTAGTGGAGATTGGGATGTGCGGGGTTCGGGGTTGTGACCCATGGCCACTTACCTATAGATCCTCTCATCACCAGGCAACCCTCTGCTGGTTTGGTGGTTTGGGGATTTGAGGCTCATTGAATTTGATCAGAATGAGTTGGGTGCTTGAAAACCAAGGTCATAGGAGAGAGGTTGTGAAGTGGCGCCAAGTCAAGGGGATTGACTGTTGGACCCTTCACCTCGATGCGAACTCTGGCCATTTGCAAGTTCACAAATGGAAGCCTAGAAAGGGGGTCCCCCAAAAAGAACTGTTTCCTCTAGAAATGCCGGGTTTCCTTTAGCTTTCATGCACAGGCATTTGCAGCGTATCCACCAGCTCAAGATACAGCTGAGGAAGCCGCATAAGTTCCTCCCCGAGTGGAGGTTGTCCGACAAGCCATGTGATAGCCGTTGGAGGTGTTTGCCTTGTCCCTCGCAGCCAGAATGCCCTGAAACACAAACATCTCTAATCATTCAAATTGATTGTGCAGAAGGATGCTGGTCAGCATTTAGTTCCATCTTACATCTTTGCCCTCAGCTTAAGTGTTGGTGGTACCAATGAGTTAAATCTCAGGATCGGGGTTGAACGTTGACCACGGATCAGCCCCTGAATGGCAAAGAGTGCAACGTAGGCTTCTCCGACAAATGGACAAGGACAAAGACGAGCCTTGACAGAAAGGGGTAAGCCCAGGATCGCAACCACACGCACACCTCTAGACACACAGACACACACAAGCACACAAACAAACAAGCACACAAACACACAAACACACAAACAAACACACAAACAAACAAACACACACAAACACACACACACACACACAAACACACACAGACACACAGACACACAGACACACACAAACACACAAACACACAAACACACAAACACACAGACACACAAACACACAAACACACAAACACACAAACACACACACACACAAACACCCAAACACGCAAACACGCAAACACGCAAACACGCAAACACGCAAACACACAAACACACAAACACACAAACACACCAAAACACAAACACACACACACACACACAAACACCCAAACACGCAAACACGCAAACACGCAAACACGCAAACACGCAAACACACAAACACACAAACACACAAACACACAAACACACAAACACACAAACACCCAAACACACAAACACACAAACACACACACACACAAACACCCAAACACCCAACCACGCAAACACGCAAACACGCAAACACACAAACACACACACACAAACACACAAACACACAAACACACAAACACACACACACAAACACACACACACACAAACTACACAAACACACAAACACACACACGCGCACACGCACACAAACACACAAACACACAAACACACACACACACAAACACACAAACACACAAACACACAAACACACAAACACACACACAAACACACAAACACACAAACACACAAACACACAAACACACAAACACACACAGAAACACAAACACACAAACGCACAAACACACACAAACACAAACACAACCACACAAACACAAACAAACACACAAAAAACACAAACAAACACACAAACAAACACACACACACACACAAACACACACACACAAACACACACAAACACACAAAAAACACAAACAAACACACAAACAAACACACACACAAACACACACACACAAACACACACAAACACACACACACACACAACCACACACACAAACACACAAACACACAAACACACAAACACACAAGCACAAACAGAAACACAAACACAAACACAAGCACAAGCACAAGCACAAACACAAGCACAAGCACAAGCACAAGCTTAAGCACAAGCACAAGCACAAGCACAAGCTTAAGCACAAGCACAAGCACAAGCACAAGCACAAGCACACACACACAAGCACACACACACACACACACACAACAATGCCCCGTCCGTCATGATATGTTCAAGAAAGCTTGGCATTTTGTTTTGGCCTTACAAGGCCCTTGTTGTGGTTCACCACTTTGTGAAACCATCTGAGCAGCGCCCAAAACTCCTGTAAGCATCTTTATAGGGAGGTTCTTCCTTATCAGGGTCTATAGTGCGACTTAAATAGATAAACCTGGCTAAACATTTTGCTGTTCAAGGCGATTTAGGCGATTTGGGCGTTTAGTTGTTTTGCTGGACGAGACTCAGCCCGACGCACTGCGGAATCATGCAATCCAGCAGGCATGGCAATCCACGCCCCGTACCGAGTGTGATTAAATTATAAGCACGCCCGACAGGCACATTGCAGCTGCCCGTGCAAGTTGCGATCTGTTTTTGTTTGTCGCCCTTTGGTCAGCTGAGCTGTCAACGTGCCCCTTCCAAGCCATCCAGAGAAACCATTTGATGACGTTTCCAGTTTTGCGGGTGTTTTGAGCCTTTTTGAGAGTGTTTTGCGGGTAAATCTAGGCGGTCAAACTTGCTATCTGTTTGTGCCTGATGCCGTCCTTCAGTGCCTTTTGAAGGTTCCTTTGCGCTTCACGACTCCAAAAACGGGCCATCTCATAAGAAATCCAGGCGTTCTGGTAGTTGTTCGGCGCTTTGGCAAAAAACCCGGCGTATGAATGAAAAACGATGTAAATGCTGAGAACTACCAGGAATCCCATGACACGCGAATCTCCAGGAACCTTTCTACCTCGGTTGGACCAAATGTGAATGGGTTGTTGGAGCTGCTCTTCTGAGGTGCAGGCAAAATGCCGAGTCTGTATTTCATGTTGCAGAAACTCAAAGGGGACCGAACTCTCAATTTCAGCTGCCAACACCAGGGCACTCACCAGTTTGTTGACAAACGCCGGGGGCTTACGAAGTTTTGGATCCATGTCGTCTTGGGGAGCCTTAATTTTGACCGAGGCTGAAACCTGCTATTTAAATGGACCCAAGCTACGTAAAGATTCAGCTTGGGACTGGGATTATACCTGAACCTTCACGAAGGTGAAGGTGTCAACCCTTCGGAGCTTTCAGTGGGACTTCACAATTTTGGCACCCGACTGTTTCCTGGTTGTATTCATCTTGCCCCCATATTAGTCAACCCCAGTTTATGGCATCAAACCCTAGGAATAAACTGGGGTGTATGAATTCCCCTCGCACCAATTAACATGGGTCCTGGATTGGACCATGTTCCTTTTGAAGGGACCGGGTCCCTCTCAGTTTCCATGTAAAAAAGGTAGGAGGGTATGAGTCACGCAAGTTGGTCTCGGAGGCTTTTGGAGCCGAAAGCGCTGAACTACTCGCTGAACCGGCACTACTTCAAGGAACCTGTCTCCGCGACGTCGCCGTTTTTCGGGGAGCTCTCCCCAAGTGTTCCTTTTGGCTTTTTGCCGTAAATGCACGAAAAGGGGGGTACCCTCACAAGATCCAAGCATTTCAGGGGACCCTGCGAGAAACGCACGCTATATTTTAAGGTTGACTGAAAGTGAGACATCTGAAAGTCTGCTTTTGGGTGTCTTCGGAGCTTCGGCCACGGGCATGGGCCGAACGAAGCCGGCTGAGGCGCTGGTGGCTTGCGTACTTATTTGGGTGCTCCATAGCCCAGCTTTGAAATTCCCCGAAAGTACAACAAAGCGGACATAATTGTTATTATTATTAATTATTATTGCTATTATTATTATTATGTTTATTTCTTTTTCTCAGGCCCCCCATATCAACATGATGTCACTTCAATACACCCTGTGAAGAGTAGGTTCTGGGGCTTGCCACAGATGTGCAGGATGTGCTCGCGGAGCAACTGCTGAAGGATATCATGTCCGAGCTGGGCTGCAGCTGCTAGTTACGAGAGGAGGCAAGCGCAAAACAAATCTCGGGCACCATCTCTTGACTGCTACTGGGTTGGATGTTTAGACTTTAATTTTTTGGGAAACCAAGGGGCTTTCCACTAAACCCCCAAGAAGCTAAACTTTTTGCAGGGGGGTCAACAGCAATCAAAATCTCCGGAGATCCGCAAAACAACACCATCTAAAGGTGCTTTCAAGCCGATCGGAGCAATGTTCAGGATCGAAGAGCACGACATGTTTAGATATGTGCGTAACACTTGTGTGTGAAATGCGGGCAGGACCTGGTCACAATACCTAGATTGGAGTATAGCAGTGATGGGCGACCGGCTTACCCTCATCTGTTCTGGATGGACAAAAGCCACACCAGCTGGGCTGAATGGAACCCTAGTGTGGATGGACAACATCCGTTTCGCAGAACCTAAGGGACCGTTTCTGGTTTCTGATTCGATTCCACTGTAAATACCAAGAAACCTTATGGGTTTCAACCGTTGCAAGCTGGTGCGAAATGGATTTCGCAACCATCAGTATGAATTCTGGTTGATACCCCACCAAGTGCGAAGTGGATCCTGGAGCCTTAGCCAGGCTACCAGCCAGCTACCGTCCTAAGACGCCCCAAAAAATGGGAGGTGGAAAAGAGCTCGTCGAAAGAAAGGAAAAGAGAGTCACCTTGTCGAGGTAAGCTCGAACTTTGACGAATCAAGCAGATAGCAAGGGAACAGATCTCAGATGCAGAGGTTGCCCCCCACAGTGCAGGAACTCTGCTAGTAATGCCCCCAAAACTCAAAGCAACCCGGCTAATAATCAATCGAAACTCCTCTTTTTCACGATTTGTGGGTGAAAGTCCTGTACTTAAAACTCCTCTTTTTCAGGCCACTTTTCTAGTGCTTGATTCTTGAATTGGGCATTTTTGGACTGTATACTTGTTTGGACTTCAGGCTATTTGCGAAGAACAAGTGTTTATATAAAAAAAAGAACAAAAAACAAAAAAAACAAGTCTGGCCCCTACACTCAAGTCAGGCCAACGACGAGCCTTGAGAAGTCTTTCGTTTGGATCAGGGCTGAAGTCAGCTTGCCTTCCTCATGTAGGTCGTGCTGAGCAATGGTCCATGGGCAGCTTGTCTAGAACCCAAAGATCATCCGTCGATTCTCGGTGAAGATGGGCAAGGGAAGGGAATGTCAGTCGTTTTTCGCTCAACTCATGCGTGTGTTCCTTGCCTAAGGAAACAAACAGCCACCCAATCGCTGCGTCCACGTTCCACATATGACACAAGACGATGGCTTTCAGCTGGCCTGTGGAGCATGCGGGGCCGGTGGCCTGCGATAGCAGCGCGCGCCGGCTCCGAATTGATGATCCCAAATCGGCATCCATGTCCGGATGGGCTTTGCGCGGCAGAAAGTTGCATAGGTGAGCTTGTTTGGGGCGATTTCGAGGGCGGAATGGCAAAATGGCCTGGCGCGTGCCAATTTGGAGCCAAACCCAGAATCCATGTCCCCACAAGCCTGACATTGGAAGGGCATGCTTGTTGAAAATGGGGGAGGCTCACTTTCTGTGATGCTAAGGGAAGCTCCTTTAACGCATTCCCTCAGTTCCTGGACTCTGTACTGCTTGGGAAGGGTCAGCAAAGAGTTAAGACTGAGTCTGAAGTCCGGATATCGAGGACTCGCTCATAGTCCCATGGGACTCCATTTGCTGGCTCCTCATATTTTGCTTTTGCCCCTGGCTTTGAAAGCCACCAAATCCCATTGATTCCGGGGCGCCTGGAGCCGTGCGTCCACCTGGAAATGCTCACTGCAAGGCCCAAGGCCCGGCCCTTTTCAGAGAGCCCACCGAGCCCTTGAGGGGGGGGGGGTGAGGGGTTGGAGGGGGGTATGGGTCAGAATTAAACCACCAGGATATGGACCGCAGGTAAAAGGCCCTTCTTTCCATTTACCAGGGTTCCATTTGGGGTACCTATTTTTGACCCACAGCCAGGGGTTGAAGGGGGTCAACATATCTTAGGCACGTGGACCCTAAGGCAATCTTTTTGCACATGGCCAACTCAGCGTTCCGTGAGTACCTGATCGGAAGCTGCATGCCGTGTAGCATTCCGTGCCACACAACGATGAAGTCTTGGTATCATGTACCTTTCTTGCACTGTGCATAAGTTATCATTTGTGTTTTGTGTTGTCAACCTTCTATGATTGTTCAAGTTCGGGTCCAGTTGTGTCTTGCTGGTGCGATAGGTAGGGAATGTGGCTGAATGAACCCAAGGATCCTCTTTAAAGGAAACCACCAGTTGGATGCTTTATAAGGGTCATTCCATTTCTCATTCCCTATTGCAGCACGTTGTTCTATCGGACTTTTGCACAGAATCAGCTCGCCTGAGCGGCCACGGCCACGCGACTCAATTCAGCGCCTTCCATGGCAAATTCAAAAAGGCGAGTCGAGGGTCTGCCAACCAACAGATTAACCCTTTAAAGGCTAAAAGGTCACACCCCAGCCTGTTCAGCCCCCATTTGGTTCCACCTTTTCTGACCCTCAAAAAAGTGATGTTCGGCTCTCGTGATCCCTCTGAAGGTCCCTAAAGGAAACCCCATGGTTTCTTCATGTGTCTCCCAGCTTTGCAGCCTTATATAAACCAGTGAACTCAAAAAGGTTCAGTGCTCCTCTGCTGATGTGCGAGTGTCGCATGTGACGTTTCGCGTTTTGCGATGGAATGAACGCAAGGGACTGAGTGGGGAGTTGGTTTCATCCCAGGTCAAGGGAGCCTCATCCCCTAGTGATACCAAGGGCACCCTGTCGGGGTTCCTGTTGTTGGCCACCCATTGCAGGGGCTAGGGGTCCCACGTGAGGAACATGGCCCAGGTTTGAAGTTCGTTGGGGTATGGCCAAGAAGCAGATGGAAGTAGCATGAAGATGATCCATGCATCGAAGTCATGAGTCAATCGGGCTTCCTCCAAAGCTCTTTATTTAGAGTACGTAGACTATCCTCAATATGGAAGAAATTCTGAATCAGTTCTTTGCTTCTCTGAGTTTCGCAGAGTTCGTCTTTGAAACCTATGGCCTGGGCGAACAGCTTCGAGCTTCGGAGCATGCTGGGGGCATTCTGGTGACTGTCTCTGGTTGCGTTTTCAAAGCCAGATTGAGTTGCTCCGTTTTAAGTTTCTGGGAGTTGTCAAAGCCAAGTTGAGTTGTTGTCTTTTGACCTCTCACTTGTTCAAAGCGAATCGACCTTTTCACCTTAAGTTGGCTTTCCCTGTGTGCATGTCTAGTCATGGCCCCAAAAGGTGAACCTTTTATTTCCAGGTCCTTTGGACAACCAAGACCTACAACTTAAGAGGTGAATTTGATAGTGGTGGCTCATGATGGGACGAGTTTGGGGCAACCTTATGGGTGGTCCGGACGGGGTCCCTTATAGGGCCTGTTTCCCGTTGAAGGTCCAAGACTTCTTTGAGGATGGCGTCAAGTGGGTCCAAGCGCCTCTCCGGGAGTACTTGAACCCTGAGGGTAGAACAAGTCCTACCCCCAACAGAAAACCCCAAACGCAGCACCTGTGGGAGAATACCTGGAAGCTGGTTTTCCTCCTGGGGGGTACCCTGTGTCAGTTGCCATGTTAGTGCGAGGATATGTATCAAGTGGTTTACGCTGCTGGACCTTCCGACGGCATTGGCTCAAAAGGGGCTACACTCCCCTGCGGCAAAAAACGCACCCGTCACAGGACATCTCTCAGGTCAAAGTCTTCCTGAAATATGGATCCCGTGAGATGCCTTTAGGGATCCAATCTGCATTTCGCACCAAATCCCCCTTGATCTTCAATTCACCTTTTGCTTTGCTGAAAAAGGCTCGGGGTTTCTCACACTCGTGAATCGCTTGGAGACTCCCGTCTTGAGCTCAGATGAACTTCTGCAACCCGTCCTCGACCGTTTTTTTTTTTTAGATGGTCTATTCGGAACGACCTTCTTCCGTCTTTGGAGTGTCAGGTCGGTCCTGTTTTTTGGGAGGAGGAGCCGCTGTAAGGCGAACTGCCGCAACCCAAGACCTAGAGTCCGAGTTTTCGAAAAGCCCCTCTTGGAATTATGGGGTTTTGCCCTCCCAAAAAACCAGGGAGTCCAACTGAAGAGGCTCAACCAGCGGGTTTTGTGGGTTGCTCTGGAAGCAACAGTGGTCATTCCCCAAAAAGTTGTCAAACACATGGTTCCGCTTTTGGACCTTGGTGCCGCCTGCCGCCTTTCATAGGGGATACCAGAAAGCGCGCTTTTTATTCTTCGACGCCCAAGGGGGCCCTTGGGTTACGGGCGGAGCACTGCTCCCCAGTGAAACCAAAGCAAGCCCACGACTGCACCACAGTGCGTTGCTTTGGAATGCCATCCAGTTTCTACTAAAAGGCCAACCCGGCCTGGACCGGGGACGGTTCCGGAGAGGCTTCCGCCAGGCCTGGCCAAAAGTTTTGTCCCCCTTGCCAGCGCTTTCTGCTCGGTTGCGGAGGGCCAGCCAGCACAATTTGAGTAGCCCCGTTATCAGCTCATTGAGCCCCAATATAGGCCATGGGCTGGTTGCTTTCTTTGGGGTTAAGTTGAACATTTGGTTTTTAGTTATTGGCGAAACTCCCACCTGCGCGTTTGCCTTGCTTGCCGGAATGAATCAACCTGGTGGATGATTCCGGGTGTGAAACGCGTGCCGCCCAAACAAAGTGAAGGATGCCGTCAACAAAGTATATGCCCCCCGGGCCCCTGTTCAGCATGCAACGGTTTACAAATAGGTCCTTGGTGTCCATTCAACAAAGTCATTCGAGGATTGCCAAATCTTGTTGTACCCGAATCTGGTCAGGTCTAACTCCACGCACAAACCAGGAAAGCATGCTCTTTGCGAGTTGCCGCACGGTCTCCACCGCACTTCACTCACCAAAACGTGCTTACGAAACGTTGCTGCGGTTTTCCCTCAATTGTCCATGCTTTACGTGAAACCAACCACCTCAATCCTCGAATCCCATTGCGGTCAGAGGCCCAATGGCGAGAGACGATGACTACGACTATTTGTTCAAGGCGGGTTTCTGGGATCAGAATGGGATCTCAGTCGCTGCGGAACCTGATTGGATAATGGGATCTCAGTCGCTGCGGAACCTGATTGGATCAGTTGCTCCCCGAAAACGACAGCGATTCGGCTCATGCTGCTTCTCAGGGAAGCCCTCGAAGTGCTTTGGAAGTGGGATCCTGATTTGAAGGAAGTTGCAAAGGAGTGTTCATAGGGATTATTCTCAAATTCCCATAGGATTCGGTCAGCAAGGCTCTCAGCACCCCTTGCACTTGTTTGGGTGCTCAAGAGCTCAACCGAATTGCACGTGGCGATTGTGCTTGTCCAACTGTGACCTTTCAGTGGATGAAACAAAGTCCAGTGGATCCCAGTTTTCGTCTATAGTAGGCAACCATCCATGTTCCTTTCGGATCTTAAAGGGTGGTTCCGTTAGTTTACCCACTATGCAGCGAAACGGAATCATTGCGAAAGTCACTTGGCTGTTGGCGCATATGATTCCTCTCCAGGAAACCTCAGTGGGATGCACCACGTTCATTTCCAGCAGCACTTTATGGGATTGGAGGTATGGAGCTTTTCTGGCAGGCTGGGTAGACATGATCTGGCGTGTCTCGGAACCCTTTTTGGCCTACTGCACAGGAAGCCCAACAGCAAATTCAGAAATCACCTTTTTGGGGGTTCCATGTGGAGACATATGGGTTGGGTAATTTAAAGACTTGGATGTCGTCGTGTACATTTCTCCGAAAGGTCCTGCATTGGGTGTCCATTTTTTGGTATGGGTGTTTCTCAGCATAGGGATCCCACAAGTGGTTGGTGTCCTTCTTTTCCCCTTTAAGTACCAACCAAGGGTCCACTATGTATTGAGAAACTTCCAAATGGAGGCCACCCGCCCTTTGTTACCTCCCCCCACCGGTTTCTTGGGGCGATACTCTCCGAAGTGGACATAGGGCGGAGGTGAGCAGCAAGCAAATCGGCAGACATCTGGGCGGTCGATTGGGGAAGGCCCCATTTGGATTTAGTCACCGACCATGGAGTCGCATCTACTTTCACCCTAGTGTAGATGAAAGTGGGAAACTAAAACCATGGTTCCGCCGAACACCGCCCTTTGATTCTGCTTGTTGGTATTGACTGCGACTCCGGCTTGACCAAGTGGCCTCGAGCAGCGCAAACGGAATATCCTCAACTTGGGGAGCAGAAAGGAAACCCTCCATTTGTGCGAGGTCCCCCTTAGAAAACACCCACATTTCTAGGGCCATCTTCGCGCGCAGCATCAATGCCGGGCAAGTGGAGCTTGGGGACCCAACCCAGAAGAATCGGCGTGGCCGCCTTGGGTTTTGTTTCGTGTCTAGGATTTCATGCACCGTTTCTGGCTGCGAACTCACGTGTATAGTTTTACGTGACAAGGGGTGCAGCTCGCAACATTGGTACTAGAGAATCCACGGCACATCTCAACGTGAGGTTTCATGCCCACGTATCCATCCCATGAAAAGTGAAGTTGGGGGGGGGGCGTACCTCTGGCCATTGGTGGTTGCATTTGTCCTTCTGTAGGATTGTAGGAGACTATAGACAAATGCATATGGCTGTGGGTCAAAACCAATGGTACGATTTTGGGGTAGGTGCACCACCCATGTTAGTCTATTTTACTGGGGATTGGGATGTTCACTGGGGGTACAGGCTTTTGACCCATGGCCATATGACAACGATTGAGACGCTGCACACATGCAGGTGGTGCTGATTGGCGATTCGGGCGTGGGCAAGTCCAACCTCCTCTCCAGGCCAAGTGTGGTGCCAAGGGCAAGCCTGCGCTTTGAAAGCGTTTGAAGAACTAGATGGTTTGACCTTCTTCAAATCGGAAATCGGAATCTTGGGAGACCCCGACAGGTCCCTTCCAAAGCTTTCCCTTTGGGGGCATTGGTTTTGCCCAGGATCTTCAGGCTATGGCCGGTTTCAAGTTGAGGATCGTAAGACCCAACACTTTGGCTGGAGTTCCTTGGCTTGACACTTGGGACCAGTTGAGTGGCAACCATGGGTTTTCCTGCTGGTGCGATAGGGAAGGACCCTTCCGGGTTTTGGGGCTTTGAACCGGTTTTGGGGATTCCCGAATAAATGAAACCATAGAGGATGGTAAAAAAAGAGGATATTTTAATTCTCATTCCCTGCTGAGAACCAGCAATATGTCTCGCTTTTTTCGCGAGTCGAGAACACCTGGGGTATGAACTTGGCGATCACCTCTCCCAATGGTTCCTCACAGAACTTTGGCTTTGGTCAGATGTCCCTTTCTCTTTTTGTTTGGCACTTCGCTGCCACCGTCTATGAAGACGGTCAGCTGTGTACAAAAACCAATTGGTCAGATGTCCTTCAGTGTCAAGCATTTTTAGTTTTCCCTGTGCCTGCAGTTTCAGCTCAAGGCTCCCCTGCAACAAGCGAGTCATGGCGAAGACGGCCTCAAGGCCCAAGAAGACGCCGCAGAAGAGCATGGCGAAGAAGGAGACGGTGACCAGACCGAAGGGAACCAAGAAAACACTGAAAGGAGCCAAGAAGACACAGAAGGGAGCCAAGAAGCATCCGATCTGTGCAATGCACTTTGCCAAGGTCTATCCACTCTACATCGCCAAGGCTGAGAAGAAAGGCCGCAGCAAAGGTGAGGTGGACAAGATCATCCAGTGGCTGACCGGGTATACCCCCAAAATTCTGAAAGCCAAGCTGGACAAGGCGACAGACATCGAAACCTTCTTTGCCAAGGCCAAGCTGAACCCGAAACGGTCCCTCATCACCGGGTCCGTCTGTGGGGTGCAGGTGCAGGCCGTCACGGACCCGACGATGCGTGAGGTCAAGTACCTTGACAAGCTCATCGACGAGCTTGCGAAGGGGAGGGCCATGGAGAAGATTCTTCGCACCTAAGCAGTGCGGCATTCCACACATTTTGGAGCGAGAGAGAGAGAGAGAAAGCAGAAATGATCACCTGCTCAACTCTGCGGGTTCAAGCTTATGAATGGTCAATGGTTCAACTGAATGGACGACCTCGCTGCCTCGCAACTATGACTATAGATGAGTTCAGAGTCAGAAAACCAGTTTCTATAGCACTATAACACTGTAGTTCCTCACACCCTCACTAAGTGGGGGTCATTTGAAAGCAGTGGCCAGCATCTACGAACCTTCGCAGGGAGAAAGAAAAGGGCGGCGAGCGAGCAAGCAGCCGTGGGCATGAGAGAAGGGCGGGCCCCCGGCAATGCTGTTTGGATAGGTCTGGAAAGGTGTCACCACTGTTGAGAGTATCGGTTCATTTCTGGTCGAGTCTCATGCTGCAACCTGCTGGAATCGCATCGCCTCGCATCGCCTACTAAAACCGTAGCTCCTCAAGTTCCCGACGGCTTCTGTTTTTCTGGAGAGGCTCTTTTACATATCCGTACCAGATGAACATGGAACCTTAACAGCCATGGGTCTTAGAAGAATTGCCACCTATTTTAGGGGACCTCCGTGCAAAGGCCAAATATGGTCTTATGGTTGGGGTTGGCAGGGACCCTGAAGCTGTCGGCTAGGTACAAAGGCTGTTTCTCCAATGGAGAGCCTCGACTCCCCATGTTGGCTTTAAGACATAGGCCCGTCTTGGTTGGAACTTCCCGGAAGGACCCTGAAACAGGCGCGACGTGAGACACCAGAACAGGTTTCCAGTCGAACCCCCTAACGAGCTGACCGCAGAAACCCAAAGCTGTGCCACAATCAAAACCCGGGTAGATGAGGGCCAAGGGGCAGTCCAAACAACAAATGAGTGCAGATATGCGCCTTCTTCATTCTTCACATGGTTCTGGGGATTGACCATTTTACCACCCCAACGGTTCTGATCCGCATGTTACTACCTATTGGTTTTGATTCTGACTCAGCCATTTTACTACCGATCGGTTCTGGTCCGCATGTTACTACCCCCTGGGTCTTGATTCTGACTGAGCTCCGCTGCTCCGCTCCGCTCGGGAGGTTCACTCGGGATGAGTTCAACCTGGAGTCCAAGTCCACCATCGGCGTGGAGTTCGCCACCAAGAGCATCACCACCAACGGCAAGGCGCCGCGCGCCCGCTCGTAAGACGGAGCTCGCGGAGCGGGGGCTCACCGTTCAACGCGGGCGGGGCGGTTGCGTTCAACGGGCGGGGCGTTGAAACCATCGATCTCCTTGTTGGGTTGTTTTGGAAGAACGGATGGGTTTCCCTGGTTCACCTGGTGGTTTAGTCATCTACCAGGGCCATCTAGTTGCCCTAAAAGGACACCTATGGTTGAAACGGTGATGCAGAGCATCAGGTAATGACCCGGGTCATTGTTTTTTTAGGGGTGGGGATGGTCCTGGACCCTTTTAACAGCTTTTAGACAATCACAAGGAATACTTTTTGTAGGGAACCCTGACCCACATGAAGAGTTTTGACCATGGCACGTGTGGGGGGTGCGGGTTCTTGAGGCTCGGTACCCATGTTGGCTAAAGGAAGCCAACCACCCATATGGGATGTCTTCAAGCTGAGAAACCCGAAATTGTTAGTGTCCATTGCCGTTTGTTTGCTTCCTTGAAAACAACCCAACATTGGCACCCGTCCAGAAAGGCGTGCTCACAATGGGTATGTGTCAAAATGCCCCCCTAAAAAAAAGAAGAAGGAAGAAACGAAACAGAAGTGCATGTTGGTTTCCGTTTAACACCAGGACGAAAAGGTGAACAGCCCTAGAAAGCACTCAATGATATTGTTTGTTTTTGTAGCCACTATGGTAGGTACGTCCTAGCATACATCGATCATAACCACTAGTTTGAGAATGTCGTTCTGGAGATGTCTTGGGAAGTGTCCATGTTGGTTGGCAAGTGCATCTGGTGTATGTCTTTGTAACGACTCATGTTGTTTGGTATGATCCCCTCTCATGTTTCTTGTTATGCCCACGTGCCGTTTTTAGCCTGCTGCGCACATGTTGGCAAGTGCATTTCGAGTATGTCTTGGTCCACCGCTCATGTTGGTCGGTGTGTGCCTAGATGCACCAAGTCATCAATGATGAGAGGCTAGGTCCCCTAGTAGTGCCCTTTTACCCTTCTTTGGGGGAGGCTTCCCCTACTAAAATAGACGTCCTGAACAAAAATCGGGTACCCTTATTCTAACCTCTCAAAGCTGGAGGACCTAGGAGGTATTCGGCTGCTCGTCAAGCAAGCAGCCGCGGGGGGCCTTGTTCGCCATGGCCTCGCGGAAGTTGGCACAGCGCCTGCTGCCACAGAAGGTGCAGGTGCTGGAAGGCGCACTGACGGCTGCAGAGGTGCAGGAACTGCTGGAAGGCGTCCAGGGCAGTGCCTACTTCGGCAAAAACCGCAGCGGCCATGACTTCTACCACGGCACCAGGGGCTTTTCCTTGGTCTTTCGCGCGCCCTTTCGGGCACAGGTGGAAGAGCACCTGCCTTGCCTGAAGCCTCTCTTCAAAGCCGCACTGTGGCCTGTTTTCAATTGTTATTACCTGACGCTGCTCTATGCGCGCCCGGACGGACAGCGCTACCACACCGATGACTTTTTTGAGACGTACTGTGGCTTCACAAGGCCTAGCGATTTGGTGTCAGTGATGTACTTGGAGGGAGACCAGGGGGAGCTGGTTCTGTTGGATTTGGACGCCTCCGCAGATCGTGTGCACCGTGGCCGGGAGCCGCCAGAAACGGTGCTGCGAAGGGTGCGGCCACGCCCGGGGCGGCTGGTGCACTTTGACGGCTGTCTGCTGCACGGGGTGATGCCCTGGCCGCCGAATCCCCCACGTTCGCGGGTGAGCGCGGTGATTGAGCAGGCCAAGCTTTCTCAGACTTCCGTGCGCCGTGTGCCCCGCTTCAGCGTGTTCTGTCAGCGCCGGCATCGTGAGATCCGCCTCTTCTGACGCAGAGGTCCATCAGAAATCAAGCAAATTATTGGGAATTGCTATGGATCCCCTGTGGCGCCAAATTAGCCCCAGTGGCCCAGTGGGGCCCGTTTTTGCCTTGTTTTTTCGGAAGGGTTCCCCTTGAAACTCAACCAACCAAAAACGGATGCCGATCCTTTTTCTCCTCTGGAAATCCGGCGGAAATTTCCGCAGGGCATCTGAGAGGATCTCATTTTTGGGCGTTTCAACCTCAAAACCCTCTGCACGCTAGCTACGCCAGGTGATCAAGGCACAGATCTGGGACACGGCCGGCCAGGAGCGGTACAGGGCCATCACCAGCGCGTGCGCCGAGAGCCGAGTTCCGAGTCGTGGCTCGCGGCTTGGGGGCGTTGCGGCCGAAATGTGGGTTGGAGCGACTTGAGCGTGGAGCCTTTTTAGGTCAGTTTGTTTGAAAATCGTTGGCACTGGTCTTTTGTCTGGTTCTTAGGGCGGGATGTTGTTTGTAACGTTTGGAGCATAGGTGTCCTTTTTAGGTTAGTTTGTTTGAACATTGTCATGCCATTTTTGTTCAACAGTTTTCACCTGAGGTCTGGAGATGGATAGGTGGGGTTGAGAATGGTTTTCGGATGCGGATGTGGGAGTTTCTCAAAATGGTTGATTTCTCTTTTTGTTGCTACTTGAAGGGAGACCGAAAGGAAACCAATCATTTTGTGGGACCCCTATTTTGAGAAACCGCCGCAGTGTGGATTGGAGAAATGGTTTCTCTATCAGCGAGTAATTTGCAAGCAGGATGTTGTTTTTTCTGATCCTTGTTTGCCCAAACGGAATCCCACAAGTGTTCGGATGTCCCCAACAGAATGCAGGGCACTCGTAACATGCGCAATTTGTGAGACGCTCTATGAAAATGTTGACCCTATCAACTTGTGGTTGCGCTACGTACTCTATGTACCAACCATTTGACAAACCAACCCAGTTCATATGAGTCACAATTGGGTGTTGCTCGTTTGATTGGGCCCCGTTTTTGTGCAGTGCTTCGAGGGAAAGCAACTGGAAAGCAACCCCATTTTGGAGGATATTCAGTGACCAAAAAACAGCGCATCGACCGAGATATGACCCCAGCGAGCACACATGGACCAGCCGCGGAACTTGGAGGATGACATTCCTGAAAATTGACTGTTGAGGTGAAGCCAGCAAAGAGGCGGAGTGGGCACGCCGCCACGCAGCCGCAAGGGTGCTGATTCTAGAGCAGCTGGCAATAAACAGCGTAAGCCAAAACACACCCTGTCTCATTTCTGGAGTTCACGGACTTGATACTTTTTTTGAAAAAAAATCATAGACTTTTCGTGGCCAATCCACTCAGAAAATTGAGCACTGTAAAATCCATGTTGGTCCCCAGGGATGGGGTTTTGATCTTTCCGCCTGCAGTTCACATCTCACTCGCCTGGTTACCCGCCAGGTACTACAGAGGTGCGGTGGGAGCTTTGCTGGTGCAGCTCGGCCAGGGACGGGACTTGGGCCAATTGGAGGTCTGATCTTCCCTGCCGGTAGCAATGCCGCTGACTGGTCGGGCCGACAACGTGGGCAAGCATATTGAGGGTTTCTCGAAATCAGGACAGGACTGCTTGTGAGACCTGATTTACTTGCAAACCACAGCTTAGAGAAATGCACACATGCTAGAAAGTATGTGTGTTCTTTGGTGGCGGTGCATGTGCCTTTTAAACCAGGCTTCAGAGGTTGAGGATGTCACCTTGGTGTACTAGTGACTCGTATTGCAGCTTTGCCGAGTTCCATTTCCATGAAGGTCCGGAGATTCATCTTATGTTGGGTTTGCGAGTTATGGATGTGTCAAAGGGTTAACTTACAGGAACATCTACAGGGAAACGGCCCCAAAACACCCTGATTAGATTGCTGTTTGGTGTACTCAACGTGATGTGGTGCGGGTTGCTGGCAGTGCTTGTTTGGCGATACAGTCAGGGTGCTGGTCAAGGTGCTGTTTGAATCTCCCATGAAGTTTGGGGTCTACGCTGGTGCATTTTTTTGTGCGGCGCCTTAAGCCCAACGTGAGACTGTTCCTTCTCCAGCATGGCCCTGAAGTAGGAGGCACATTGGCGTGCACACAGACAGACGGATAGACAGGCAGAGACAGCGAATTACGGAGACAGAGACAGAGACTTGGAGGCGAAGATAGACACGCACACACACACACACAAGCAAACAAGCTCACAAACACCCAAGCACACAAACACACAAACACACAAACACACACACACACACACACACACACACACACACACACACACACACACACACACACACACACACACACACACGCCCACACACACACACAAATACACAAGCACACACACACACAAATACACAAGCACACACACACACATACGCAAGCACACACACACAAAGACACACACACACACATGCAAAGCCATTTCTGGCACATGTCTTGCAAGGTGCTCGCCAAACTACACATTTCCTGATGCTCTCACATTATGAGCCATATACACGTATGCATGCATACACCATGTACCTTGATCGCTATTGGGTTGGATCTTTAGTTGCGAGGCCGCCGCTATTGGGTTGCTCGTTCTGGGTAAATGGGATGACAACCGGGCCAAAAAGACGTGTATGTGTCAAACGCACACATCAAGAGGCTTCCAACTGAAACACTTAAGATTTGGTTGTTGGTTTGTGCAGGCGTTTCTTGGGATCGTGAAACTTGTCTTTAAGCACGGTCCCAAAAGCGCTCCTATTTCAATTCGTGGACTTGTTTCTTTTTGGGGAACGCCGTTTTAGTGCAAAACACCGAGCTTAGTACGTGTTTGGCGCACCTACTCACGAAGTGAGTTACAATGGTGTCTTTCAGTTTGGTTGGGCATGACCTCGGTGAATTCCGCAGGTTTTTGTTTGGTTGCAGATATTTACCAGCGGAACCCATGCTTTGTTTCCACGAAAGCAACTACCACCACCCTCCAACATCTGAGTTTTGCACAATACTTCATCACTTGGTGTTTTGGTCAATGGGAAAACACTGCTGTTTAAGGGGTGCTGGTGGATGACGCTGGCCTGGAGCGCTCTAGGTATGACATCTCCAAGAGGGTCACCTTTGAGAACCTTGAGCGCTGGCTACAGGACGGGCCGACGGGTGCCAACCAATGTACACCCCAGACCACCCTCCCACCTTCACAGACGAAAGTGCACATTATCCAAAATTGGTTTGTGGACTTCTATTTTGAGGATTTTGTTGGTGGGTGGCCAACCAAACCAAAGCACTGTTTTATTGAATAGTCCATCCGGTTCAGTGGAAACCCATGAAATCCTTTGCTGTCGCTCCTTGAATTGTAGGGATGCCAGCATGCCAAAAGGAAGCTAAAAAGCTATGCACAGATAATGTGTGTGTGTGTGTGTGTGTTTTTCTGCCAAAAAAATGGATCGACCCTCAAAGGGGTCCCAAGCCTTGTTTCTGCCAGGAAACGCGTCCCGTGGCAGAAGCTTCCGACACGTCGCCCACTGAAGCGGTCAAGCTGAAGCGATTTGGGACTACTCAATCATTTTGCATTTGGCTGGCGAAGGCGTTTTGAAGACTGGTCATTTGTATGCCCCTTTTTGGTTTGAAATGTGTCGTATATGACTGTTTTGGTAAATTTAAATACTGTTTGGTTTGTAATGTGTCTTACATGTGTGTGTGTGTGTGTGCGCCAATATTTTCCAGAATTGTCAATTGACATGTCTGGGAGGGCGGATGCCTAGAGGGCACAACACAACTTCCATGTTCTAATTTGTGCCCTTACTTTTAAGAAAACTGGTCACTTGTGAATGCTTTGGCCAAAGTTCCACGAGATCCCATGAGCTCCCCGAGTAAAAGGAGATCTTTGATCCGTGCAGGTCCCTTTCTTGGTGTTTTCTGTCAGCTTTGTGGCTTTGTGCATCTGATTCTATTTGCCCATACTATCCTCCCAGGCACCATTTTGGAACCCACCAAGAGTTTCCAAGAGGGTGCCTAGAGGAAACTAGACTTCCAGTCTGAAAGGCTCGCGTTCGAAGACAAGGTGAAGCAAACAGCGCCCATTTCGGCAAACCATGCCATACCATCATTGGGCATACCAACTAAGTAGCCACTGACTATCGCTTCTACCAAGTGTTCACATATTATACATATCTCTCTATATATATATACATGTATATAAATGTATAATATGGGTGCGTCTTTTTCAAGGGACCTCCGCAATGGTGATTGTCTTTCGGTTTCCCATTAAAACAAACCCACAAAGGGGTACCAACCCACAAAGGGGTACCCACCCACAAAGGGGTAAAAGCCACCCATATGGGTCTTCGTCATGTGGAAACCCCAAGACTTTGTTGCGCTTCGTTTGGTTTTCCGAAATTGGCCTTCGCTGTGGCCGATTCGGGGTTGGCCATTTCTGGAACAAACGGAAGGGCTGAAAACTCGCCCAAGTTACCCCCAATCCATGTAGGTCCGAATTGCTGAAGTCCGCCTACATTGCCATCAGTTAGGAGTGGTTTAGCCACGAGGCTGACCACTTACTACTTTGAACTGGCAGCAAACATTCAAGCAGAATCTCCACAAACTCCAGCAATTCCCCCCCCCAGTTGTTGCCGCAAATCATTTCTTGGCTTTGCCGCCCTGTATTAGCCATGGAAGAAACTCGAATCGTACGAGGCTTAGTACTTAGCACAATGCTTTCATTGGGCCATCACCAATGGCTGGGTAAATCATAAGTCACCAACGGCCCCATAAACAAACGCCATGTTCTCCCTTTGGACTAGATAAAAAGAATACCACGCCCCATGTCCCTGCACTGTTGTTGACATGCGTTCTTTTTTTCAGGTCCAGCGGCTGGCTGAACAAAGCGCCATATGTTCGGGCAGCTAGCCCCAAAACTGGGCATCTTTTGACCTCACGTTGCATTTCGAGATTCTGCACATGAACACGAAAGCATTACGGACTAGGTCCCCCAGTAGTGCCCTTTCTCGCCCCTTTTTTTGGGGAGAGTTCCCCTACTAAAATAGACATAAAGGACAAAAGTGGGTTCCGTTATTCTAACCTCTCTACTGGAGGACCAGAATCCTAACATGTCATGTGGTCGGGGCTTCCATGTTGCCAGGCCCGAAATAGGGAGCCAAGGCGTTGACGCATGCAACCCACATGGCTAAAGGACTTCTGCCCCAGAATCTCGCATGCAGCTCAACGGCGATTTGCGGGGGCCGCTTTGTTGGCGAGCTCACCGATTCGGGGTAGCGGAAACCCATGAGATAGGTTAGTTGGAATTTGGAGAGGCAGCCCTGTTTGCTGCCGGCTGCCATATTTTGATGTCTTGGTGGGCCTGTTCCTGGGTCGCGCGGTGTCTGGCAGGGTGCGCAGGCGGTGTCAATCGTGCCAGTATGACCGGCGATCGGGGCCGAGGGAGCACGCCATGTCCGACAAGATCGAAGTGCGGAACGTCAATGTTCCGGGCCGCGTGGAACGGGTCGACGCGGCCAAGTACGCGGCCATGAAGACCGCCATGCTGGCCACTCTGCCCGACGGCCCGCCGGGTTTGACCGGCCGGGAGATCAAGGAGGCGGCATTGCCGCACCTGCCCGCAACGCTGTTTCCGCAGGGCAAGACGGCAGGCTGGTGGGCCAAGACAGTCCAGCTGGACCTGGAGGCACGGGGCGAACTGGCGCGGAGCAAGGCCTCGCCTTTGCGCTTCTGGCGCACAGGCTGATTGTTCATCGCGGCCGCGCGGCAATGGATGTCCGCAATCGGACGGCCAGCCGTTGACGGCAGGCGCGCGACGGCGCATCAGGCGGTGATGAATGCGACCGTCGTGACCTTCATCCGTCTTTCTCACGCAGACGGGCTCGATCTTCCCGCCTATGCCACCGAGGGCGCGGCCGGCATGGACATCCGCGCCGCCGTGCCGGACGATGTGCCGTTCGTTCTGGCGCCCGGTGAACGGGCTGCGGTGCCCACCGGTTTCGTCATGGTGGTTCCCGATGGATTCGAGGGGCAGATCCGCCCCCGTTCGGGCCTCGCCGTCCGTCACGGCGTCACCTGCCTGAACACGCCGGGCACGATCGACAGCGACTATCGAGGCGAGGTGCATGTGCTGCTGATCAATCTCGGCCACGACGTCTTCGAGATCACGCGCGGCATGCGCATCGCGCAGATCGTCATCGCGCCGGCGGTCCGGGCGGCGACCGCCGAGACGACCGAGCCGCCGGACGCGACCGGGCGTGGTGCCGGTGGCTTCGGATCCACCGGCACCCATTGACCGGTGCTGGATATCTTGTACCGGTGACAGGATTACCACAGACAGACCATCGGCTCGGTGATAGGGCTTGCCGGTGATCCCGAAGCGGAACCGCGCCGATGACCCTGCCCGATTTTCTGACCTATGCGATCGCGCTTGCCATCGCCGCCGCCATTCCGGGGCCCGGCGTGATCGCCATCGTCGCGCGGGCGCTCGGCGCCGGCCTCCGCCCGACACTGCCCATGCTGTTCGGCCTGGTGCTGGGTGACGTTGTCTATCTGGCCGCGGCGATCCTTGGCCTCGCCTATGTCGCATCGACCTTCGGCACGCTGTTCGTCGTCATCAAATATGCCGGCGCCGCCTATCTCGTCTGGATGGCCATCGGGTTCTGGCGGGCCGGGGTCACCGCCGAAACGATCGATGCGAAGGCCGATGGCGGCGGTGCGGTGGCCGGCTTCGTCGCCGGCCTGCTGGTCACGCTCGGCAATCCCAAGACGATGGTCTTCTATCTGGCGCTTCTGCCAACCCTGATCGACATGACGGCGGTGACCATGGCGGACTTCACCATCCTGATCGCCGTGACATTTCTCGTTCTGGTCGCCGTCATGGTGCCCTATGCGGGGCTGGCGGGCCGGGCACGCATCTTCCTGAGGACGCCGCGGGCGCTCAAGGCGCTCAACCGGTTTGCGGCCACATGTCTGGGCGGGGCGGCGGTCGCCATCGCCGCCCGCGCGGGCTGACCGGCTGGCGCCATCCGGCCGGATCGGCGGTCTTGCGCCGGTGGCGGCCGCAAATGGGCCGGTTCGGCCCGGTTTCCATCACGCCGCGGCGGCCATCGCATCGCCCATGATGCGGTAGGAGATGGCCTCGGCAATGTGGATCCGGCCGACCGCGTCGTGCCCGTCGAGATCGGCCAGTGTCCGCGCCAGCTTCAGGATGCGGTGATAGCCGCGTGCCGAAAAGCGCATCTTGTCGGCAGCGTCCGCAAGCAGTTGAAGCGCGCCGCCATCGGCCTTCGCCACCTCCTCGATCATCGCCGTCGGGCAGTGCGCATTGACGCCGACCTCCGCCATGCCGAGACCGGTGTATCGGTCTGCCTGCAGTGCGCGCGCCCCTGCAACCCGCGCAGCCACCGCCGCGCTCGTCTCTCCCGGCTTGCGCCGGATCAGGTCGCCCGGCATCACCGCCGGCACCTCGACGCGGACGTCGATCCGGTCCATCAGCGGCCCCGAAATCCGCGCCTGATAATCGGTCTGGCAGCGCGGGCCGCGTGAACAGGCATGCCCGGGCGTGCCGGCCATGCCGCACCGGCACGGGTTCATCGCGGCGACGAGCTGGATGCGGGCGGGATAGGACACACGGTGATTGGCGCGGGCGATCATGCAATTGCCGGTTTCCAGGGGCTGGCGCAGACTGTCCAGCACCTGCGGCGCGAATTCGGGGAACTCGTCGAGAAACAGAACGCCATTATGGGCCATCGACACTTCGCCGGGCCGCGCCCTGAGCCCGCCGCCGACCATGGCGGCCATCGAGGCCGAATGATGCGGCGCGCGGAACGGGCGCCGGTCGGTCAATTCGCCGCCCGCAAGTTCGCCGGCGATGGAGGCGATCATCGAGACATCGAGCAGTTCGCGTGCCGACAGCGGCGGCAGGATCGACGGCAAGCGCTGCGCCAGCATGGATTTGCCCGAACCGGGCGGGCCGACCATCAGGAGGTTGTGACCGCCCGCCGCGGCGACTTCCAGCGCACGCCGCGCCGTTTCCTGTCCCTTGATGTCGGCCATGTCGGGCAGGTTGGATGCCGCCTCGCGCATCGCCGCCCGTGGCCGCGACAGCACCTGCGTGCCGCGAAAATGATTGGCAAGCCCGATCAGGCTGACCGGCGCGAGGATCGGCATGGTCGCATCCGCCCATGCCGCTTCGGCGCCGCAGGCCGCCGGACAGATCAGGCCTTTTCCCGATGCATTGGCCGCAATTGCCGCCGGCAGGACGCCGGCGACCGGCGCGATGGTGCCGTCGAGCGACAATTCCCCCAGCACGGCAAAGCCGGCCAGCGCGTCGGAGGGAATGGCGCCCAGCGCCGCCATCAGTCCCAGCGCGATCGGCAGATCGAAATGGCTGCCCTCCTTGGGCAGGTCGGCCGGCGCCAGATTGACTGTCACACGCTTGGGCGGCATCGACAGACCCGATGCATGCAAGGCCGACTGGACCCGCTCGCGGCTTTCGGCGACGGCCTTGTCCGGCAGGCCGACGATCTGCATCATCATCTTGCCCGGCGCCACCATCACCTGAACATCGACCGGCACCGCCTCGATGCCCTGGAAGGCGACTGTCGTCACACGTGCGACCATGTCCTTGCCCCCTGTGCGCGAAGGGCGTGGCGCGTGCACCGGACCATCCGCCACGCACAACCCGCACCCGTCAATCAATCAAGCACAGGTTGTGAAACAAGGCAAGAACATTTTGGGAACAAATACGCGTCAAGGCTGTATTCAGGTTGTGGCCGATTGTATGGCGGAACAAACGGGCGCCGGTCAGCGCCGCTTTTCGACCGCATCCCAGAAAAGCGCCGCAATGTCGGCGCCTCCGAACTTGGCGACTTCGCGCACGCCCGTCGGCGAGGTCACGTTGATCTCGGTCATGAGACCGCCGATCACGTCGATGCCGACCAGGATGAAGCCACGCTCCCGCAGCGCCGGCCCGATCGCCGCGCAGATCTCGCGCTCGCGCTCGGTCATCTCGGTCGCCAGCGCCTTGCCGCCCACATGCATGTTCGAGCGCGTGTCGCTTTCATGCGGCACGCGGTTGATGGCGCCCACCGGCTCTCCGTCGATCAGGATGATACGCTTGTCGCCGGCGCGGACATCGGCCAGATAGCGCTGGGCGATGATCGGCTCGTTGGTCAGCTGGCCGAACATCTCCATCAGCGAGGTCAGGTTGCGGTCGCCATCGCGCAGATGGAAGACGCCGGCACCGCCATTGCCATAAAGCGGTTTGACGATGATGTCGCCGAACTCGCGCCGGAAATCGGATATCGCATCGACATCCTTGGTGATCAGCGTTTCGGGCATGAAGTCGGCAAACTCCATGACGAAGATCTTTTCGGGCGAATTGCGCACCCAGGCCGGGTCGTTGACCACCAGCGTTTTCGGATGGATGCGTTCGAGAATATGCGTCGTCGTGATGTAGTTCATGTCGAACGGCGGGTCCTGCCGCAGAAGCACAACATCCATCCGGGACAGGTCCGTGCGTTGGGCCGGACCCAGGGTGAAATGATCGCCCTTGACGTCGCGCACGGTCAGCGGCTCGAGCAAGGCGCTGACCGTTCCGTCGCGCAGGGCCAGCCGGTCGGGCGTGTAGTGGAACAGGTCATGGCCGCGCGCCTGCGCCTCGAGACACAGGGCGAACGTGGTGTCGCCCTCGATCGCGACGGTGGAGACATGGTCCATCTGGACCGCGATGGTAAGCGCCATGATCGTTCCTCGATTGGGTTGGCCCTAAGTGGCGCGCGTGCGCGGCAAAATCAATCGGCTTCAGGCCGTGAACACCGCCGGCACATGCACAGGCCAGCGGCCCGGAAGCACAGCGACCAGATCGAATCTTACCGAAAGCCGGCCATGGTCCGGCTGTCCGGCCAGCCAGTGATCGGTCGCGCCGATGATGCGCCGGCGCCCGTAAGGCGTCACGGCGTCCATCGCCTCGGCCAGTGACGGCCTTGCCTTGACCTCGACGATTGCGACGAGATCGCCGCGCCGGACGATCAGGTCGATCTCGCCCGCCCGGCATTTGTAGCGGCGCGCCACGATGCGGAAGCCTTTGAGGCGCATCAGCCACGTTGCCCGGGTTTCACCGGCGTGGCCGCGCCTTTCGGCTTTTCGGCGCTTGGCGCCGCCCGGTTCAGTCACCGGTCTCTTTCCGCGCAAGGATCCGGGCGTAGAGATCGGCGCGGGGCAGGCCCGTCATCTGCGCGGCTTCCCGCGCCGCCTTGCCCGCCGGCATGTCCGCGAGAAGTTCGGCGAGCAGCGCATCGATGTCAGTCGCCTCGGCTTGGCCGGTTTCCGTCTTCGCCGGCGCGATCAGCAAAACGATCTCGCCCTTTATCGTTTCGTCTCCGAACCGGTTCGACAATTCGTTGACGGTTCCCGTCGTTACGGTTTCGAACCGTTTTGTCAGCTCGCGCGCGACGCACACCGTGCGCTCCGCCCCCATCACTGCCGCGATGGCTTCGAGCGCGCCGACTAGGCGGTGCGGTGATTCAAAGGCGATCAGGGTTGATTGCTGGTGCTGAAGCGAAGCCAACCGGTCGCGGCGGGCCTTGTCTTTCGCCGGCAAAAACCCGACGAACCGAAAATCGTCGGTGGGCAGGCCTGAGGCCGAAAGGGCGGCGAGAACCGCCGATGGACCGGGGATCGGGACAACCGCATGGCCTGCCTGTCTTGCCTCGATACCGAGCCGGTAGCCGGGATCGGAGACCAGAGGCGTTCCGGCATCGGAGACCAGCGCCACGGAGCGGCCGTCGGCCAGCGCGGCGAGCAGTCGAGGACCCGCCTGATCCGCATTGTGCTCATGATAGGCGACCGGTTTGGCGGCAATGCCGTAGCGGTCGAGCAGGCGGCGGGTAATCCGCGTGTCCTCACAGGCCAATACATCGCAGGCGGCCAGCGTTTCCAGGGCGCGGATCGTGACATCCCGCAAGTTGCCGATCGGCGTTGCGACCAGATAGAGCGCCGGCTCCAGCGGCGGCGCCGTGATCTCGTGGCCGGCGATCGTGTAGGTCGGTGCACTCATCTCATTGCGCCAGTTCGGCAATCACGGAATCAAGCACAATCCGCCCGCGCGCCGTCGCCCGGATGCGGGCATTGCCGACGCGTTCGACCATGCCCAGATCGATCATCGCCTGCAGCGCCTGTCCATCGATTGTGCGCCCGCCGAGCGCTTCGTGACGTGCCAGATCGACGCCCTCCGTCAGCCGCAGGCCCATCATCAGCATCTCATCCGCCTGGGCCATCCGATCCAGCGTTTCGGTTTCGGCAATGCCGTGACCGCGCCGGCGTACACGCTCCAGCCAGGTCTCGGGATGTCGCTCGGTGATGGTCACGTGCTTTTCGACGGCCTCGCCAACGGCAAACCGTCCGTGCGCGCCGGGGCCGATGCCGGCATAATCGCGGTAACGCCAATAGGTGAGATTGTGCCGCGATTGCGCACCGGGCACGGCATGATTGGATATTTCATACGCCGGCAAACCATGATCGGACGTGATGTCCTGCGTCATCGCGTAAAGATCGCTCGCCAGTTCACCGTCCGGAATGGCGATGCGCCCGGCCGCGTGCAGTGCCTTGAACGGCGTTCCGTCCTCGATGGTCAGCTGGTAGAGCGACAGATGATCGGCCGCGAGCGAGATGGCCTCGCGCAATTCCGATGCCCATGCCGCCAGCGTTTGACCCGGCCGCGCATAGATCAAATCGAACGACAGGCGCGGGAATGTCCGCCGCGCCAGTTCGATCGCGGCGCGCGCTTCGTCGGCATCGTGCAGCCGGCCCAGGAATGTGAGATCGGCATCGTTCAGGGCCTGAACGCCGAGCGACAGCCGGTTGACGCCCGCAGTCCTGTAGCCGGCAAATCTGTTCGCATCTGCCGATTGCGGATTGGCTTCCATCGTCACTTCGATGTTGGCCGGAACCCTCCAATGTGCGGCAACCGCATTGAGGAGCGTGCCAACCGTTTCCGGCGTCATCAGGGATGGTGTGCCGCCGCCGATGAAGATCGATGTCACCTCGCGCGGACCGGTCAGGTCCCGCACATGCGCCATCTCGCGAAGGAACGCTTCGGCAAAGGCCGTCTGGTCGACCGGCGCGTGGCGGACATGCGAATTGAAGTCGCAATAGGGGCATTTGGCCGCGCAGAACGGCCAATGCAGATAGACGCCGAAGCCCGGCGATCCGTCATCGCCATTGAGCGGCGCCGGGGCTGTTTGATCAGGTGACGCCCAGACAGTCATGGGCAAACAGTTTGAACGCGCGGGCGCGATGCGACAAGGCGTCGGTTTCGCCCGGTTTCCAGCCATGCTTTTCCTCGGCGGTCATCTCGCCGAACGTGCGGCTGTGTCCATCGGGCACGAACACCGGATCATAGCCGAAGCCCAGATCGCCGCGCGGCGGCCATATGAGATGGCCGGGCGCCTCGCCCCGGAAGAAATCGCAATGCCCGTCGGGAAAGGCCAGACACAGCGTCGCGACGAACGCGGCGCGCCGCTGGTCCGGTTCTGCCGCACCCAGCGCCTGAAGCTTTTCCTCGACCGTGCGCATCGCCATCATGAAATCTTGATCGCCATTGCCGGTCTCCGCCCAGTCGGCGGTGTAGACGCCCGGCGCCCCGTCGAGCGCCTCGGCGCATAGCCCGCTGTCGTCGGCTAGCGCCGGCAGGCCGGTCGCCTCCATCGCGGCCATCGCCTTGGTTCGCGCATTGTCCTTGAACGTCGTTCCGGTTTCCTCGGGTTCATCAAGACCCAGTTCGCCCGCTGAAACCACATCGAAGCCGAACGGGCCGATCAGCCCGCGAATCTCGCGCAGCTTGCCGTCATTGTGCGTGGCGAGCACCAGCCGTCCCGGTTCGAGCCGCCGTGCCATGCTCAGCCCCCGACGGCCTGTTTCTGCATCGCGACCAGATCGGCGACGGCATTCTCCGCCAGACCGAACAGGGCGTTGAACTCGTCACGACTGAACGGCGCGCCTTCGGCGGTACCCTGCACCTCGACGATGCCGCCGGTGCCGGTCATCACGAAGTTGGCGTCGGTTTCCGCGTTGCTGTCTTCGACATAGTCCAGATCGGTCACCGGCGTGCCCTGATAGATGCCGCACGAGACCGCCGCGACATGGTCCTTCAGCACCCGCGTCTTGGACGCCATCTGGCGCGAATGCATCCAGTCCAGGCAATCGTGCAGCGCGATCCAGCCACCGGTGATCGCCGCTGTGCGTGTTCCGCCATCGGCCTGGATCACATCGCAGTCGACGGTGATCTGGCGTTCGCCAAGCGCTTCGAGATCGACGATCGCCCGCATCGACCGGCCGATCAGACGCTGGATTTCCAGCGTTCGGCCGCCCTGCTTGCCCGATGACGCCTCGCGACGCATCCGGTCGCCAGTGGCGCGTGGCAGCATGCCATATTCGGCCGTCACCCAGCCGCGGCCGGAATTGCGCAGCCATGGCGGAACCCGCTCTTCAAGGCTCGCGGTGCACAGAACGTGTGTGTCGCCGAACTTGATCAGGCAAGAGCCTTCGGCATGCTTGGAGATGCCGCGCTCGAACGAGACGGCGCGCATTTGGTCGGGCATGCGCCCGGATGGCCGATTCATGGAATGTCCTTCGGGTTTGAAATCCGCGCCGTGTCTAGACGGTTTGCGCGCCCGATGGAACCGTGCGCTGTCGCCCCTTTCCCGAATTCCGTCGCTGGCATATATCTGGGGCAACAGGGATTGCCACGCGCCAATGCAGCATATCACCCCGACAGCCACCGAACTGGACGAAAAGCTCGACGAGAGATCGCGCGACATCTTCCGGCGCATCGTCGAAAGCTATCTCACCGAGGGCGAGCCGGTCGGCTCGCGCAACCTGTCCAAGATGTTGCCGACATCGCTGTCGCCGGCCTCGGTGCGCAATGTGATGAGCGATCTGGAGGCGCTCGGCCTGATCTATGCGCCGCACGTCTCTGCCGGGCGCCTGCCGACCGAGCAGGGTCTGCGCTTTTTTGTCGATGCCTTCATGGATGCCGGCGCCGTCAGCGACGAGGAACGAGCGATCATCGACCAGCAATTGGGCTCCGGCGAAGGCCATCCGCATACCGAGCAATTGCTGACCGAGGCCAGCCAG
>CAUJNA010003298.1:682500-712622 GCA_963377175.1 Effrenium voratum | reverse complement strand
CTCAGGCAAATTGAAGCTTCCAGGCTTCCAGGATGAAATCACGCGCAGTAAAGTTGCAATGTGACTTGGAAGAACACATCATTGGAGAATTGGAGTTGCAGTTAAAGGACTTGAAACATCTCGGCATCTTGGCATTGGTCCCCCACGGCCCCCAGCCCCAGCCCTCGAACATATTGGCAAAGGCGCCGGTGCAGCGGCTGCCGAAGAACACAGCTGTCGCGTCGCAGCAGCAACGTGTAGCGCCGCGGACGACTGTAGGGAAGTCCGAACTGACTGGGGGTGAGCACCTGGGGTGAAGATGAAACTCGCAACTCGCAACCGTGATAACAACTGCCAACTGCCCGCCAAAAGGCCCACTGTACAAACTCCGAGTTGGCCTAGCCTACTGTACAAACTCAGCTTATTACGCATGATATTTGTCTAACACTATGATTTCATAAGTTCAGACTGTACGTTGCGGATTAAATCAATTACAATGATCGTGGTCGGTCGTGCGGCCGCCCCGACACCAGCCCGGCCCAGCCTGTGAGTGGACCTGGAACTCGGGAAGGATTGAATCGAACACTGCTGGGTTGAAGAGGCTGGTAATTTCCTGCACTGACCAATCATGGAATGCCTTGATCTCGCTTGCCCAAACGGCGAAGCTGAGGCTCGCCTTCCCTTGGAATTTGAGCCTCTTGCCAATGGAGCTTTCCTCGGGCAGTGTGCAAATGAAGAAGAAACAACTGCATCATATTGAATTCCTTGAGGGGGATCTTACAGATCTCATGACTCATGCCCCATGCCCCCCGGATCTCTACCCTGGTGGTTGGTTTGTGTTCATTCCCTCATCTCTCACACTGGGTCGGATCTGCGGGCAAACAATGAAGCCCCTTGTGGCACTGACAAACATCACGGAAAACTCACGACCTGCAAGCATTGTGACCTCCCACAATGACAGTCAACAGCAGGACAAGTCTCATCCACGCACGTGGTGCCGGAGATGTCACCTGCGAGGCGACATGAGGCGGCGAGCAGCGAGCAATGCACTGCTCACTCCTCACTTGCAGGCTTCAGGCCGGCCTCGCCAGTTCGCGGGCTCCCTAAAACCGAGCGGGCAAAGGCAGTCGTGCTTGTAGCAATATGCGTTGTCCCGGAAAATGTCCTAAGTCAAGTCAAGTTAAGTCTTGTCAGAATGACCAGGCACCGCGGGCGTGCGTGGAATGTGGAGGAATGTGTGTCCTTCGGCCTGATGCAAACAATCCAGCTGTGCCTGGGCAAGCCCTGAACCCTCGATGTTGGACATGACGTGCAACCAAGTCACGAACACGGTCTCCCCTTCGCGCGGCTCCAAAGCCTTCATCAGGTTGATGATGAGCTTTGTGTTGATCTGCACCTCTTCCAAGGACACATCCTGGTCCAGGTGGTCAGCTTGCTGTTGGGGTGTTGGAGTCGGCTTGCACCTCTTGCGAGCCGTTCTCTTTGCCCTGGGCGGCGGAAGCTGGAGGGAGGATGGGACTGGGGGCAGAAACAAGTGCCGTCACACTGCCTTAGGCAGGCATGAACTGATCGGAAGGCCAAATGAGTTGATTAAGTCATGTACAGCCATGTATGACACAGGTCCAGAGAGTCAAGACAAGAGTCTTCTTCAGCTGCTGGGCCGTTGCAGTTGATGATGCTGGCGGATCGCCCGCAACGCCACCATCGCCATCGCCAGCATCAGCTTCCAGCGACATTTCCGCTCCTGGGTGCAAGCGGGCATGGACACAGGCACCTGATCAATGGAATTTAAAGAAGATTAAGCTGAGGCAGGTGGTGGTCCTGTCCTTGCCTTGCCTCATTAGTTTGACTGCCAGCCATCAGCCAGCCTGGAAAGGTTGAGTTTGTTTGACGTTTGAAGTTTGAATGTTTGACTTCCACCGACTTCCACCATGTCACTCACTCCAGGTTTTCTGTGCTTGTGCTAGCAAGGTGCCAGACTCCTCCACGCTCTTCAGAAACGTGTTCGCCACAGCCGCTCGCTCGAGGCGTGTCTTGCCCAACAGCCTGAGCCGCCGCAGCGGTGACAGTGGAGTGAGTTAGAATGGGGCGAAGTGGGGGGGGGGGTGAGGTGTGGCAGAGTGGAGGGGGGCTGGTGAAATGTTACTAAGCAGCGGGGTACCGACCTAGCTAGGTATGGACCAGCATGAGCAGCTTCGTCAGCCATGGTTCTCCCAAGATTGTGTCGGTGTTAAAGTTGGGTTGAGTGTTTCAGTGTTTCCATGCATTTCCAAATGTGTCCGTTGGCTGAATCACTGAAGGCCTTTGATGTTTGGGCCTGATGATGATTCGTGATCCCCACAAAGTCAACCAATTTGGATTTATTTAGATTTGATTCCCAATTGCCAGTGGCCCTTGACTTGGCGGATCATGACCCCTGGCTGGAGACAGCATGGTCGGCCGGCTCTAAGACGCTAACGTGAGTCTGTCCAGGTGGTCACCGAAGCAGTGCATCGCCGAGTGATGCATGTTCATCAGTGTATCTCTGCAATGGGCTTCTATGTCGGCGCAGCTGAAGAGGGTTGGTCGCACGTCCGGAATCAACCCCTGCTTGGTCATGGCGTTCTCAATGAGGTGCATCGCCAATTCTCCGCCTACTAGCTCACGCGCAGTGCAGTGCATATAAAATTGAGGCAAGCACAGGCTGTCGGATTGCCACACTCTATTCTTGAGATGTGCACTTCAACAACGGTCGGTGGGACAAGGGTAGAGCCCAAGCCACCTCAAGGCACTCCAAAAACAACAGTGAAACTTACAGTGAAACCATGGCCGTGACAATGGCCTGTGGTTTGTAGTTACATCAAGGTTTACTCTGGTGTACTTCAACAACTCATTCACCCCTCTGAGGACTCTGAGGCCATGTCTTCCAGCCCCGCTGTAGTGCGTGTTGAAGTACAGGTTGTTGATGTTGTTGACCAAATTGTTTTTGGCGCTCGCGGGGTCGGGGTGCCCCTCAATGACTTTCCGCATGAACACCTTGATCGACCCGAACCGTCCGACCCACATGGGCTGAGGGGTGTCACCGGTTTCAATAGGCATGTCAACACTAACATGACATCATGACATGGGGTTATGTCATGTTATGTTGGAAAAACTCATTCATGCGCCGTGCAACTGCGCAACTGCAAAAGTCCTATCTGCATGCCTGGGACCTCGGCGCCCTATGACCCGTGCCCAGTCCCCACATATAGCACACAGCCTACTCTACACTCTACTCAAATGATAAAGTTGAGCTGATCTGAGATGAGATGAGTTTATTGTGTTTGCTGAGTACCGAGTACCCCCCCCTTTCCGGCGGTCCAACGACAAGGGGCAGGTGCGAACTGCCTTGCTTCGAAGATGTTCGCCGGGCCGGCTTCCGTGACAGTGCCGCCCGCATCACCGACATCACCCTTAGGCAGCGCACCGCCATCATTGCCCGGGCGGCCACCGCTAGCCTCGAAGAACGCCTGGATGTTGGCCCGGGTGGTGTCACGCAAAGCTGGGTCCAGGTCGTCAACAATGACCTCAACAGTCAGACCATGATGTGAGATCCGGGAAACTGGCCGGCTTGCAAGTGTCACTCTGTCCAACAAATTTCACATTTCAGTCTGCCTACTCGCCAAGCCAAGCCAACACTGGCCAACACCTCTAGAAAAGGTTGCACCAAAAAGCACCCGAACCACGATTCGAGATGGAGTGGTTTACCGAAACTCACACGTTTTAACACCAAGACCAAGCCTAACCAAACACAAAATACGACTGCTTATGGGGAAAAATACTCAGCCCAGCCCAGCCGGCCCAGCCCAGCCGACCTCAATATTTGAAGCCACATCATCACATCACAATCATTCTGAAAAACTAGCGAATCAGAATCACTTCAGGGAGGATCAGAACACCCGCTATGTGTACCAACTTTGAGTGCCGCGACTCTCTCCCCCTTTCCACGCAGTCCCCAGGCTTCCCCCGCCAAAGCCTTGCACACGTGTTGCGTAAGTTCCCGTAAGGTCCGCAAAGATATTAATAAGTGGCCAGCGGCCAGCGATTGTCCCCCAAAGCCAACCAAGTCGAGGTTGCACATGCACGAAGTTCCAAGCGGGCAAGCCTGTGAAAGCACGGCCGTTTCATGAAGGAATGCCCGAAAATGCCCGAAAATGCCCTGAAAAGTACCTATTGTGCTGAAAACACAATGTTTTCAGGGAAACACGATGTGTTTCGTGGCATATCCATAAAAACCAAGAGGGCTTTATATATACATAATTTTGAGTCTGGGACTCTAGGTTTGTCGTGGTGGTAACAATACACGGTTAGATTGTTCGTTCGTGGGTTCTTGGGCCGGCCGGTCCATTTCCCCAGGCCCTTGAGGCCAAGGCGTGACGACTCCGCTTTGACGCTGCTTTGGCTTTGGCTTTCCCGGCGCCACGCCGCTGCGATGGTTCCCCACACTTCCGCTTTGCCATGGGGCACTGACAAAAGTGTTCCGCACCGGCACCGGGGTATGACATGTCAATGTCAAGGGGCCTCTGCCAAGTTCACATAACCTTGTGTTGATTCAATCATCACGGTCCTCGGGCCCCTTGGGCCACTGCAACTGCTGAACAACAACAACCAGCTCACATGATGACCGTGGCTCCAACCTGCGATGACACCACAATTCACGGCTAACTCAGCTTCATTCATGTGTGCCCTTCCATGTCCCCACCCCCAGATTTGCCAGTTGACAAGTCATTGTTGAGCCACTCTATTTTGTGGCCATGCGTCAACACGTCTCGATGGTTCGCATCCTGGAGTGGTGGAACCGGTGGATCCCAAGAGGTCGAATAGCACGGCGACTCAAAGTCGAAGCCTCAGATTCTGGCAAGTTGTGGTGTCGTCAGTGGGATGTAGCACACTGTAGCACTGTGCATGCATCACAAATATGCAATTGCTAGCATGTTCAAGGTCAATTGGTAATCCAAAGTAAAGGAACATATTGTTCAATATAGACGAACCACGGTATCCGGGTAATTTGGAGCAATTTAGCACCCAAAAACGCAGTTGACCTGATTTAGCATGATTTTGGAAGTGTTCATGTGAAAACTTGGTTTCCAACCGATTCCGACCGGTTCCGACCGATTCCGGCCGATTCCGACCGATTCCGACCGATTCCGACCGATTCCGACCGACTCCGAGTGATTCCGACCGATTCCGACCGATTCCGACCGATTCCGACCGATTCCGACCGATTCGGTCGGAAAACATGGCCCCGACCGAACTCCGACCGAACTCCGACCGAACTCCGACCGAACTCCGACCGAACTGGCAAAAATTGCCACCCCCCCCCCCCTGTAAGCCTCCTGAAACGGGACTTTTCTCATGTAAAAGCAGCTCTGCAGGGGGGGGGGGGTGGCAAAACCCCCCCCCTGCGAGCTGCTTTTACTTGAGAAAAGTCCCGTTTCAGGTGGCTTACGGGGGGGGGGGGGGGGGGGGGGGGTGGGGCGGGAGGGGGGTGGGGTTCCTGTGGGGGTGGGTGGTGCGGGGGGGGGGGGGTGGTTGGGCTGGCTCGGGTGCGTGGGGGGGACGGGGCGGGGGGGGGGGGGTTGCGGGGGGGGGGGGAGGGGGGGTAAGGGAGGGAGCGGGGTGGGGGGCGTGAGGGGGGGGGTGGGGGGCGGGGGGCGGTTCTGGGGGGGGGGGGTGGCTGGGGTGTGGGGGGGGGGGGGGGGGTGGACAGCGGGGCGGGCGGGGGGGGGGGGTGGTGGGTGGGGTGGGGGTGGGCGTTGGCGTGGGCGGGGGGGGAGTGGGGGGGGTGGCGGGGGGTGGGGTCGTGGGGAGGGGGGGTGGGGGTCGGTGGGGGCTTGGGCGCGGCGGCTGGTGGAAGTGGCAATTTTTGCCAGTTCGGTCGGAGTTCGGTCGGAGTTGGTCGGGGCCATGTTTTCCGACCGAATCGGTCGGAATCGGTCGGAATCGGTCGGAATCGGTCGGAATCGCTTGGAATCACTCGGAGTCGGTCGGAATCACCCGAAATCGGTCGAATCGGCCAGAATCGGCCAGAATCGGCCGACATCCTAGTTTTCCGACCAAACTCGTCCAATCACCATTGTTTCCGACCAAAACTGCCTGATCGCCGGAGTTTCGGGTACATACTAAACTATATTCATGTTTTTGTTTGTCATGATGCATGAACAGGTTTCAGCGTCACCCAATATCATCACACGGTCCCAGACTACAACACCGATGTGTACTATCATAATCAGCGAATCAGTCTGACTGCCGTTGAAACTGGAGTTCACCAAACCCAGCCAGGCTACACACCGTGCGTCTACAGGAGGTGATCGGGCACATCGGGCCTCCGCAGCGTGGGATTGGGAACAAACCCTGCCCAACTGCCCAACCCCCCTGTTGCCGTGACAATAACTCTATCCACGTGCCTTGGCAGCTCTCGTTCAAGCGCTACGAAGTCCGTGGACATAAGCTCGGCAGAAGTCACGGTCACCTAACACCACGGCACTGTCAAAAGATCCAGACGCCAATCATCGATCGGAACTACCCAGCAACCCTAAAACGCATGACAATGTCGTGGCTAGCTTAAAATTGCAAGATCAACAATCAACATCAGCTAAACTTGCTGGCTGCAAAGTGGCCGGCACATGCGGACCAAACTGACGGCCCGCTCCCTGAAACACTCAAAGTGCCACAAGGATAGGCAGCCAGGTCCAATGACCATCATGACTTATCACCAAAGAACAAAGGGAGGCTCCAATTGATCTTTCCTTTTCAAAGACAATTGCAAAGGCTAGCAATTCAACGTCCAAGCCCAAACCAGGCCTTGTATTTCATGTGCTCTTCGCGGCTGTGGATGCTCATTCCCTGGTGGCACCAAAGCTTTAACAGCCGGACTGCGACCTCGTGGTTGTGGTCATCCGACTCCTCGGTGAGGCCTCTGACCGACAGTGTGCGATTGCACCTCGGTACGTAGCATCATCGCACAACCATGAAGCATCATCCATTTGCATGAATCGAGCTCAAACCAACGCCTATACCCAGGCCCACCCACATCTCCACATTTTTTGTTGAATCCACATCAGCTTACAGCCCAGCTGACCATGCTACAATAGTACAATCACACACAAGTTCGAACATGCATTAAAGCCACGCTAGTGGCTTGTTTGCAAAGTTTGGCCGTTTGGAAATTTTGGAATCAACAGTCAACAGTCAACAACACATAAAAATAAACGAACTGTTGTAAGTTGTAAGTTGTAACAATGCAAGCCAGGCCACACATACTGCCGCCCATCTCGTTTGAACGAATGAAACGGGCACTTCACCCAGTAGCAGTACTTGTCTTCGCGGAAGCACAACATGAACAGTCCAAAAAACGTGGTGCGCTCGTTCAGCGCCGAGGACAATCCGACGCCCAACCGCCCGTGGCGGCTGCCTCTGCCGTTTCCCTTGCCACGTTCTGGCACTGGGGGCCGGGAAGCTGGCGCTGGTTGCTGGTCATGTTGCCTTCCGACCGATCGAAGTAGTACAGAATCGGGAGCCGCAACCGGAGCCCCGCCTGCAGTTGGCACTGCTGAGCTCGAGCTCGCCTGGTCCGCAAACAAGGCGTCAGGCACACTGTCAGTTCTACCACCGCCGCCAACGTCGCCCCCGAGGCTTGCCGCATTACAACCATCGTGGACGATGTCTGCGAGACGCACAGCTTGTTCATGTTCGGATGTGTTCGTGGATGTAGTCACGGTCGGTGGCACGGGAGTGGAAGTGTGGCTCTGCCTTCGCCGCCGCCTTGTGGGATTTTGCGGTGCCGCTGCTGATTTGCCACTGCCTGCCGGAACATCAACTATACATACCGACTCTGACTCAGAAACAATGTGATCGGGACCAGGTGCAGTGTCATTGCCATCGCTGGAAGACGAAGACCAGGACTCCGTGTGCTCCTCGTGCGCGCAGTGATGCACTAGGTTTGGCTGGTTTGCAGAGAGATGGTCAAACGGCTTGTCGGGCTCGCACTCGCACTCACAATGCCCTGAAACTGCCAGGTCATCTTCAATACGTGCCTGGAGAGCTTGTTGTGGTGCTGCTGGCACCGCCCCAGGTATCTTGCGTGCACGTTTGCGCCGCTGTCTGGGTTGCGCCGTGCTGCTGGGGTTGTCAGCGTGGAGCTGCAGTTCGTAGTTCTCTGAGTCAGCATCGTCTCCAATGGCAGGCCCGTTGCGTTTCTTCAGCAATGCCCTGTAGAAACTTGCCTGCGCTGGTGCCCCATCGCCATCGCCCATCACAAAAAGGCAGTGCATTTTTCCCCAATCTTTTTTATACAAGTGTCACAAGCCAGAAGGCTTTCCGCAGATTGGTCTCAGTGTGTTCTAGGTGTTCTCGGCCCTACATGCTGGCCTGGAGTCTGGAGCACAAAGCCTTTCATTATAGAAAATTATATAATTGGACCATAAAAGCAAGGATGTCACGATGTGAGCTGAAACGTCCCATGTTCTTCCAACCTGCCCCGCCCATACTGCCCACACCGGGCCTTGCGGCCAGGCTCGCACTGTGGGGCAAGATCCGTCAGAAGAGCTTCGTAGTATGGAAGCGGCCCTCCATGAGCGATGCTTTGCACACCTGGCAAGCAAATGCAACTGACTGTGACTGTAGACTGTAAATGACCGCTTAAGTGACCAAAACTATCATTGTCTCAATTGCAGGTACAGTACATGCGAAAAAAACGCAACAACTTGTCACTGCATTGACTCCACATCACAGTGATATCCATGCATTTGTTGATTTTGTGTTGCCTGTTGTGATGCAGCCTGTTGGGCTCAAGCCTAAATATTCGCAACTCAAGGCTAACAGTGTGCCAGTAGGGATTGATGGAACTGGCTTGGGCTGGCAGTGGCAATGACAGGGGGGCGGGAACTCCGGCAGGGGCCAGGGGCTGCCCGCCTTTTGAGAACACGATTGCAGCGCGCATCATCACCAGCAAATACACTTTCATGGTCTTGGTGGCCCTCAGACAGGGCTCGGTGTAAAACACCAGGGCGCTGCCAGGGGTGAGCGAAGGTGACTTCGATGCGCCAGGGGCTCCGCCGCCTTTCACCACAACCTGCAGAAACCGCAGTGGTTGCGACTTGTGATTCGTGTGACGGTGTGACTCGGTGTGACGCTGTCACATCAAAAAATCACTGTCTCTGTCTCACCAGTGGTTTAAAAAAATCACAAAACACCTGGGTCGGGACGGGATGGTCGGGAGACGGGAGCTGGGAAGGTTGGGTGGGGGTCCCGGTGTTGGGCAAGCAATAAGCAGCCGTGTTCACCAAGACGACAGGCCCAGACCCAGCTCAGCTCCGAGGAACCATGTGATCGACGTCAACCAATCAATCAATCAATCAATCAACCAACTACTAACGAATCACCATCATCTTCCATGTGCAACACACGCTCGAACGACTGAGAACCCCGCATGCTCCCAGCCATTCTCCTGCAGCTTCTGAAAGAGCTCGAGCACAGTCATGGCCGAATCCTGTGGCGGCCGTGCGGCGCATTATCTCATTCTGGTTTCATTGTCCACGGGTCGGTTAGTTTGAGTCTGGTGCTGGCTGGCTTTGGAAAAAAATCATTCAATCAATAACATTTTTGTTTTACGGCTTGTGCCTGTCCGGTCAACACTGTCAACATCAATCCGGCTCCTCAACATTCTCTCGCACCACATAGACTTTGAAGGGGTTCGTCAGGACGTATTTCACACTCAAATGGTGAGCCTTGCCAGGCGCGGGCTGTTGATGATGGAAACAACCAAAGGCGCGGCGAGGCAAGTGAGTGAGGGAACCGGTAACGTCGCCGCTTTCCGTTATGGGCCCGGTGTTGTTGTCATGTGTAATTCGGTCAATTCAGTCATTCGGTCATTCAAGAATGACATACGACTTCCCACGCGCATGCTGCATGCATGATCATACATGCTGCATAACTATGACGCAATCACCGACAGCCCAATGTTGAGAGCCCGGCTGCGCTCTCTGTCAGCTGCAGTTCGCCCTCATCACACTGGAAGAGTACACCAGCCCGCATCAGCGCTGTCACCACGGCATCGTCAAAGATTCCGCGTGAAAGCGACCTTGATGAGCCTTCCACAGCTGCACGGTCGACCAGAGTTTTGAGCACAGCGCATGCTTCGTCATGGCGAGATGGGTGGATGTTTGTCATCGCAATGAGGGGAGACACCGCTATTGCTGGGGTCACTGTAAAAGACTGGAGGGAGTCCATGATGTCGCCCGCGTTGGAGTGGGAACCATCGAACCTTGAGAAGTTAAGTTGTGTTTGAAGTTTGAGGTTCCAATTGGGTTCCAAATTCCATATTACACGCAAGAAGAAACGGCCGAAGACTCAAACTAAAATGATTGATTACCCCGGGGTTTTTGGCTTTGATGGAGTGACCGTGGAACGGCTTAAGGAAGCCAGAACTGAACTACATCACATCACAATCACAACACAACTATTAATTATATACCGACTCAACTCCAAGCGACCACTGCCAGATTGACTGGGCGCGCGCCTCGCCAGCATTGCCCACAACCAGATTGCCAGGAGCTGCGGCTGCCGATAGGTTTTGCCTTGGCTCTGGGTCCGTGCCAAGCCCGTCTCGAATTGCCAAATACAACAACGGCAACCGCAACAGCAACAGCAACAACCACAGCAGCAGCAGCAGCAACAACAACAACAACAAGGAGGCAACCAAGGTCAGCGTCGGCTAAACCTGTATCTCACCTCACCGAGTCGAGGTGCACTTGTTCATATAGCTTTATGACCACCTGGTCTCCAGTGGCAAGGGCGCTGCTTCCGACAGCTCTTTTGTAGCCCGCCGGATGGAAGTGAATCACCTGGGCCATTACGGCGGTCGCTTTGCACTTGACTTGTACTGGAAATGTGTGCTTAACTTGGGTCATGACAACCTGTCACAGCTACTGCCTGGACAAATGTTTGTCGATTAGAAAGAAGCCACAGGCCGGCCATGAGGGGCAACTGGCACAGGCCGTGAGGGCATTAGCACGTGCGTTTCATTTTTTCCCGTAAAATCCAAGGGTCTATACAAATCTAACACGGCTGCAGGGTAGCCAAGGCACTCTGAAAACCATCAACTCGTTTGGATCTGCTTGGGGCTCCACGGCCTGATGGTGTTGCTCTCTGTCGGAGTCACTGTCCACCAGGATCACTGCGTCAGAGTCAGCGCCGCCCGAAGTCCAAGCTTGAGGCTTATGAAGAGTGAGCTGCAGCCTTGGATGCGGATGAGTCAATGGGCGACTGAAACCGTGATACCAAAAGCAAACACACGTCAGTGTGACACGTCACACAACTTAACCAACAAACAACTCAACGGTTCGCCACGTGAGTACTGCTACTGGGGGCAAGGAGCTCTAGCGGATCCTGGTGAGATTGCCGATGGACCACTGCTCCACCAAAACTAGCCAGGTGCGGGCTCAACAAGCGACGGGGAAGACCGTAGAACTGGTGCAAATCGCACACCCCCTGAAGGTGCGCCAACATCAGATGCTGGAGACTCGCCGAATCCACATCCAGCGGCTGTTGGCCTTGAGCGAGAGGGAGACAGAGAGACAGGGAGACAGGGAGAGAGAGAGAGAGAGAGACAGCGAGAGCGGGCAGGCCAGAATTGGGCCTCGGGACTTGGGACACTGACTGCTAGCTGCCATTGCCAACATACTAACAGCGCTTCAACTCACATCACAAAACCATGAGTAAAGAGGCGCCAGTTTGGTTTCTACAGTTGCAAGTTGCAAGTTGCAATAATCAGTGATGCACGGCACGGACCACGGATCCCGCAAATAAAACACAACTTGCCTATTCAGAACTGAACCGGGACACAACACAGGCTGGAACGAGGACCAGAACAGAATCGTCCCGTGTCACAGTAGTGTCACCGTCACCAGCCACCAGCTCAGCGACCCGATCAATCTTTGCCAGGTTACGTCCAATCGGAGCCGAACCAGAGTCTCCAGCTGACATTTTTGTGCGGCGGATGACATCACAAACAGCTCGGTTGGCGGAGAACTGCAAGTCCTGGGCGGAGCGGCTGAGCCGTCAGCTTTGGCAACCGCTGATACTGGGCCAGAGTAGTTGCCCCTTGACTTGATGTACCTTAATTATATATGTTCTTTGCAATGGACCCGGACCTTGCCCACAATCCAACGGGACTTGCGACTCTGCTGACTTTTGTCAGGCGGCCATGCCTGTGCGGTAGATCAAGTCCTCCCGTTCTGTCTCGGAAAGTGCACCATTCGGCCGCGCGTTTGGCCTCGTTGGGCATTGGGAATTGGGAACAGTTAAGCAAATTTGATGAAAAAAAACTGAAGTTGCGTGTGACGCGTGATTAAACAAATGCACGCCTGCACCTGCGGCCTGAGGCCTGAATCAGCCTGAGTCTGATAATTCAGTAACTTCAATTCAATTTTAGTTATTCATTGAAATTGATCACTGATCGCCAACCGCGCTTTCTGACTTCCAACATCATGACTTTGACTCATCGAGTAATGTGAGCGACCCACGGGGACCCACGCACAAACCAGTTGGCCGAGGCGCCCTGCTACGAGTTCACATATTTGCTGGTCACACTTGTTGGTCGACACCAAGTAGGACAACTCATCGATGGTCTGCAAGGTCTCCTTGCGGACGGGATGGCAGGCACTGAGTCTCTCGTCATGATATTAGCACGCATGGGCATGGACCGCATGGATCATGGATCGTGGAACTTTCCCAAAAACTCACAACCCGGACCGGACCCGGACCCGAACTCAAAGACCCACAGCTGCGACAGCCACATCAACCTCCTAAGTGCTATCAGGTCAAAGTATGTCACGTGCACTGTTGAAGGAGTGTCAGTATTGACAATCATGCCGCCTGCCTGGGGACTTGTGGCGAGGCAATTCTCCAGGTACCGAATCCGAAGGTTGGTGCTGATCAACGCTGTGGAGAAGTGCTTTTTCGCCACCTCTTTGACACGAGAGTGATCGCCTTCAATATGCTGTTCGCCTAGGCTAGGCGGCTTGAGAGTGAGGGCCGAGCAGCCATGCAGCTATTGTTACTTGTTGCACAAGTTGCATACTTAAGAGACTTACCATTACCGAAAACATAATTGGCTTCACATAGCCGTAGCAGCCTCAATTCCTCAATTTGTCCTCAATGACACTTAATTACACAGACCGTCTAACTGCAACTGCTGCTAAGCATGTAACCGTGCCTAGAATTTCTGCGTGGCTTGGCGTTTTGGCTGGCCAACAACCGAATTAACCCTGATTGAGTTTGCAGCAACTGGACTGGATGCAAAAAACATCACGAAGACCGTCACGGAGACGCGTGATCAGAATCAGAGTGGCGACAATGTGTCCTGTAAACGGCAAGTGGCTGCACTGAATCATCCGAAACCCGTGCAGGAAGGAAAAAAACCTCGGCTTAACTTGACTCGGCAGCCGACTTTGTCAACAACGCTCTGTCAGCCACCAGCCACTACCCGCCCATCTGATGCAACAATCAACGATGTGTGGCTTGCATGCGACATGGCATGAGACCAGTGGTCAGTGGTCAGGCCAAAATTGTACACAAGGAAGTCTTCAAGTGTGTACGTCACTCCAATTCGCAGAAATGTGCTTCATTGTGACAGCCAAAGCCCAAGCGTCTCTTGCAGGTCGTCTGACGGCACGATGTCCAAAGCATCCAGGTCATCACAGCAATGCCCTCGGGCAAGAGCTTCAACAAGTGGACGGAATGATTTTTTTCCTGATGACATGGTGTCCCGGTGCTGCAGAAACAGCAAGTTGAGTGGGTGATCCCGGTCACCAGGAACCTCAGCAGCACGGAAGCATGAAGCAAGCGCTGGAAAGAAGTACGCCATTAATAGCCATGCAAGAGCAGTAAAACGGACACTCAGTGACTCAGCAGAACGAACTAAACAACCGACATACACGTATTGAACGGTTGAACTGATGCAAGTAATTCAATTGATATGAGAGACAATGATTTTTGATTACAATTGCAAAAGCTAGCCTTGCCACACTGTGGATGTGGATCAGTGGATCAGTGTATTTGATGAATCTGAATCTGAGGCTGAAAAACTGTCATCTGCCAGGAGTCTGCCATATGTCACACGATGTCACACACTAACTCACAGGGCCACATGGCCACACACAAAACTCATGCACATAAGCCAAATGCCGTTCGACAAACATGACGTCACGAATGGCGACACGTCGAGTTGCTGGCTCTTGTTGCCACAGCCGCAACGCGTCACCTGGGCGACGTGGTTTTGAGCTAGGCGGCAGGGATGGGGCATTGGGTGGGCAAAGGAATTTCCAGACTCAGTTGCGGACGAGCGCACTGTGAGGCAGCAGCAGGCTGCCAGTGGGCCAACCTGGCATCCAACACGGGTGCACAGTGGCACAGTAGTCACTGGTTTCTCCATGACCCTCATAGTGAAGCCACCAGCCGCAGCCGCCAACCCAGATTTTCTTTAAATCGACTCCAAACTTGCTTGGATGAGCGTTTGCGTGTTTGTATACATGCATTCAAGAGACATTGACGGTGACAGTTGACATTGTCAAGTTGACATGAGACAAAATTTGCTTTGGGCTCACTTTGGACTCTTGGAACTTGGACCATGCTCATCCGAAGCCTACTTGAATGAGCATCGGATGTGACATGCTACTCATCCCTAAGACGCCGATCCGATGTACCAAGACCGAAGGGTGGCCTCGACCCCTGAATTGTTGTTTGGTAACGGTAACATCATTGGAATCAAGCTGATCTCTCAGCCGAGCAACCCGGTGAGTTTCCATGGCAACTGGCCCCAATGAGCAAATTTGATCTCCAGATCGAAGCACGCCCGCGTGTAGCCAATCTCGTAGCAGTCCCAGAGCGTCTTTCTTTGGCACTGGTTGAGGCTGAGGCCTCCGTCAGCCATCAGAAGATCTGATGAGGAAATCGAGGTCCACTCGCGCAGTTTTCTCATCTGGTCACCGGAAGCAAGCTCCGGGGCACGTCTGCCCCGCAGAACACAGGTCTGCGACCTGGTATTCGTGGGCATGGGTCATGGGGGGTCATGGGGTCATGCCAATGGGATGGGACCCGAAGATGGGAACTTTCTGTCGGATGCAAGCAATGAAGCCAACCCCTCAGCGAGGCGGGGCCATTTGAAAAGCCAAGGCGCAAAGCACAACCATCCGGACTGCCGCGCCTCATGGCCGCAAAGCTCAATCGAATATAGTTAGCACAAAGACACAACTGGCTGAAGTTGAGACTGACCAGCCGGGCTTGAACAATCGACATTCAACTTATTCAACAACGGGAGTGAGAGCACCGCGCGCCAAGCCCGACCCGACCGTCGACCCAATCAGCACAATCCAAGGCTCAATTTGGCGTAGGAGCGGTGGACGTCTTGCTCATGACACGCGCAGCCGCCAACCCAGCTTGAAATGAAGGAGAATATGTGACCTCATACGGGCATGTGGGTCCTTCATTGTGACAATGACTTCCTCAATCATGCTTGGTTTTCAAGAACACAGGCAATCCTAATCCTGGCCCTGGTTCCTGGAATCCTGGCTCATGGTCCCAAACATCAAAATTCCCTACAACCTTGAACCTTGCGGACCTTACCTGATGCCTGTCAATGCTCGCACAAGAATCCCAAGAATAGGGCGACTCGGCAGAGCTAGGTTTCGCATTCTCACATTAGTGCCGGGCAACAAGCCAGTTCCAGGGCAAGCACCAAGCCCAAGCCCAAACACATCCAACAAAGCTTGGCACATTTCAAACAAGGTTGCGAGCCGAAGCGATGATCAATGGAGTAGGCCAAGGCGCCTACTGCAAGGACAACTCGGGCGTACTGCCAGTCCCTGAGTTGCAGCAGGGCTAGCCCGGTTTCTGCCCTGGTGTCAGTGACCGGTGACCTATGGTGGCCTGCTTCTCACCGCCGCTCTACCGGCTCTACCGGGCAATCCGCAAGCAAGGCGCAGAATCCGCGTATTGTTATCCGCTAATCATTTAATCGTGGGGTGAGTCATTGGAGTAGGTTTTGAACTTCGAACAAGCTACAGTATAGTCCCGCGCCGTCTATGATTCTATGTATTTCGATTTTCCCTAAAAGTTGAAAACTTGAAAATTGAAAAGGGGGTTTATCTGACAAGCTGGCAGCACGGAATGCCTGCCAAGGCTCAAATCAGAGGTCACGGCCTCTGTGATGCCGCGGATGATGGCCTCTGACCGCTTCAGCTCGATCTGATCGTCCACGTGCGCGCCGCCCACGTTCGGCCTGGGAGACGCAGCGCCGGAATTCATGAAGCTGAAGCTGGATTGAAGAATGGAAAAAAAACGTTTGTCAATTCCCGATTCGATGGTTGGTGTCGTGTCAGAAAAGCCGAACAGCCCCCGTGTACAAAGGACTTGGGGATGAACTGATGAACTCGGATGAACCGTGATGAACCCTTCATAGCCGAGTGGAGGGGCAACAGTGGTAACCGTAGTTTTGGTGTGTTTTGTTTTGTGTAGCAGGTTTATGCCAATCTACCGACAAATGCCCGCCCTCAAAGCCTCAAACAAACATGATATCTGTCATCACCCATCACCCATCAGAATAATGTTCTCAAGTCCCAGTCCCACACGAGTCACCAGTCTCCATGCAGTGATTCCAAAGCGCCCTCAAATCCCAACGAACTCACAGGCAGCCACTTTTTGCACGCGACTACTCGCTGGTGGCCATGCATGGCCGTGAACGCCGTGGCTGGCTCGCCGCTTTGCCCTCGCCTCGAAAGCCTCCATCCGATCCATCCCCAGGGTCCCTAAGGGTCCCGATTTGTTTTTGGGCCGACTCCAACTCCAAGCTCCAAGCCTTCAAGTTTTCAAAGGTGCCTGAGGGGCTGGGGTGCTCCATTGCGTGCATTAAAGTCATGACCCTAAGGGACTTAGGGATTGAACTTCCATTGAACACTTGAATTGATCTTGCATTGCACAGGCCAGAGGCCAGGGTCAAGAGGCCCAGTCGTAGCGATTCCGGGGCCTAATCTAATGTGGGCCATGGAAAATCATGGCTGGCTTGAAGTGCCAGCGATTTTGCGGCTGCGGTTGCGGCCCGGCTCTCTATCTACGATGGGCTTTTGTGGATTCTGAGCGAGAGGCAAACCTAAGAAGCTCACTTTGACTTTGAATTTGAATGGGAGGTAATCGGTCCGGTCCTAATCGGTTTGGGGTATCATTATATCAATTATATCGTTCCGATCCGATCCTGAACGATTGAAACTTAATGTCTTTTTGGGGCGCACCAAAGGGTTTAGCCTCTCACTCATCGCCCCCTATATTTTGTTTGTAGCAATCTTTTGGTACTGAAGTGCTGAGTGGCTGATTGCTCAAAAGCCCAAACCGGACCGCTATCTACTGCGCATCTGGCGCTTCGCCATCACGAAGCCGACCTATGTGCTCCCTCAGCTCCTCGACCGTCGCGCGCTCGTCCACCACCATCCCTCAGGTTGAAACAATGGCGGCAGGCAGTCAGGGTGAAAGCTTTTCATCAGTTAGTCGAATTAGTATCATGTTCCCAGGGCTTGTCGGGGCATACCCTAGGCGTGCGTGATGTGCGAATCACTGAAACAACATACTCACTGACTCACTCATGCTATATATTCAAAAAGAAATTTGGTGAGCTTTACAGCTTTAAGAGGCTTGAAGCTTCATCCATCGGGGCGAGAATTTAATGTTGAGAGTTCAGTTGAGAATTGAGAGAGTTCAGGAAGTTGAGAGTCTCGAGAAAGAAATTATGTTTGTTTTTGTTTATGAACCAATGTCGACCAGAGTGGTATGAGTGTGTCGGCCAAGCTTCGAAGGGCTTCTGCCAGGTTTGAAGCCTGATCGATGCTGATGCCCTCATCCATGGGCTCCATCAGCACGACGTCGCCGTTCGACTCCTCCAGCTCGACCGACTCCCACTCATCCGGGTCCGCGTCCTCGACCATCGCCCCAGCCTCCATTGCCGCACAAACACAAGTAAAACGGAAATACGGTATATGTTAAAACAAATCAACAGGACCGGACCGGACCAGACCCCAAAAGAAAATCAAAAAATGCAAAATTGATTGGGCTGGAGCCTTCGCCTTGGCCCTCGCCGCGATGCGCGCAAGCTTTGCCGCTTGCGCTTGCGCAAAGGCCTCCGAGGGCGGTTTGCGTCCGCCTCCGCCGCCTCCGCCGCCTCCGCCTCCGCCTTTGCCTTTGCAGAAGGCGCTTGCCGTGGCCACCACGGTGACCGTGGCGGCCGGGAACCCCTTGCGAGGGGGCACAGGCACGGGGCGTGCCTTTGGCGGGAACGGGGGAAACGGGGGGGACTGGGGCCTGGTGCAGGGCCTGGCCTTCTTTGCGGGCCGCTGCACCAGCTCCTCTGCTGCTTTCTTGGCGGGCTTGGCCGTCTCGGCCTGGGTGACCTGGGTGGGCGGCTCATCAACTTTGGCCTCTGCTGCTGCTGCTGCTGATGCTACGGCTTTTGCCTGGGCATGCTGGGGCTTCTTCTGGGCCTGGGCCGCGGCCTGGGTGACCTGGGTGGGCTGCTCATCAACTTTGGCGTTGGGCTCTTGATCCTGAGCCGGAGCCTCTGCCTTTGCTGATGCTGCGGCTTTTGCCTGGGCATGCTGCTTCTTGGGCTCTGCGGCTTTCTTCTTCTGGGTGGGCTCCGGCTGCTCAACCTCTGCTTTTGCCTTGTGGACGGCCGGGGCGGCGGCAGCCTGAGCAGGCTTATTGGGCTCTGCCACTGCTGGTGCTTTCTTCTTCTGGTTCTGGGTGGGCTCCGACTCCGGCTGCTCATCAACTGGGACAGCCGGGGCGGCCGGGGTGGCCGGGGCAGGCTTCTTGGGCTCTGCTGCTGCTGCTTTCTTCTGGGTGGGCTCCTCTGCTGGGACGGCCGGGGCGGCCGGGGTGGCCGGGGCAGGCTTCTTGGGCTCTGCTGCTGCTTTCTTCTGGGTGGGCTCCTCTGCTGGGACGGCCGGGGCGGCCGGGGCAGGCTTCTTGGGCTCTGCTGCTGTTTTCTTCTTCTGGGTGGGCTCCGGCTGCTCATCAACCTCTGCTGGGACGGCCGGGGCGGCCGGGGTGGCCGGGGCAGCCTGAGCAGGCTTCTTGGGCTCTGCTGCAGCTGCTGCTTTCTTCTTCTGGGTGGGCTCCAGCTGCTCATCAACCTCTGCTGGGACGGCCGGGGCGGCTGGGGCAGCCTGAGCAGGCTTCTTGGGCTCTGCTTTCTTCTTCTGGGTGGGCGCCAGCTGCTCATCAACCTTTGCTGGGACGGCCGGGGCGGCCGGGGCAGCCTGAGCAGGCTTATTGGGCTGTGCTGCTGTTGCTGCTGTTGCTGCGGCTTTCTTCTGGGCCTGGGTGGGCTCCGGCTGCTCCTCCTCTGCCAGAAATGGGGCTTTTGGCTTGAGGACGGCCGGGGCGGCCGGGGCAGCCTGAGCAGGCTTGTTGGGCTTTGCCTTCTTCTGCGCTTGGATCTTCTTCTGGACCTGGTGCCTGGGTGACCTGGGTGGGCTGCTCATCCTGGGGCTGCTCTGCTGCTGCTGCGGGCTGCTTGTTCGCGGCATGTTTTGCCTTCTGCTGGGCTTGGGTGACTTGGGCCTCAGCCCTGGCCTGGGCGCTGCCGCTTCCGCTGCCGCATGTTGCTGTTGCGTGAGCGTGCGCGGATGCGGCACCGTCGCCGCAGCCATCGCAATCCACAGCCACTCTTGCGGCTGAGGCCGAGGCTGCAGCATCCTCCTGTGGCAGTGGCAGGTGGAACAATGATTGTGATGAGAAAGGTGCTCTAAATGTGATTCTAAATTGAAGACTTTGGCAATTAAGAGCACAACTCAGCACAACTCAACAAATACAAATGACAAATCGACAAATCAGAATCAGAATGAAACAATATGCAGATCGACTATGTTTTTGACGGCCACATTTCTGAGGATTCTGAGAGAAATTCTGAGGTGGAGAAAACCCTACATCTGACTCTGACGAATACCCGCGTCTTCCAGATTCCAACATGTGCAAAATTATTGATGTTTTGTCAAAAACTATGTTTTGACCGAACGGACCAAACGGCGATTATTTCGCCTGCCGGCAGTTTTCAGTGTTTGAGCAGCCGGCGAAAATTATTGGAAACTTAAACAAACGGCGTTAATTTTACAGTCGCGAGTCGGAAGGTCCGGGTATGTATTTGTCATTTACTTACAAAATATGTATTTTATTTGTGTTACCCAGACTCGGACCGACCAACCTCCTTCGGCCCGGCCTCCGCAAGCTCCGTCGGGGTGTAGTCGTGATCCTCCTCCCCACCAGCCTCGGAGCTCGCCGACATGCCTCGGCTCGGTCATACAGAGTCAGGGCGCAGTGCAGTTCTTGAACTGTCCTATGACCCTATATACCTAGACTCCAGACTCCAGGACTCAAAACTTGCATTTTTGCTGCCTGTTGCTGAAAAAGCAATATGTTGTGTCGTTCGCTCCTTTTCCATCAAAAGTGCTGCTTCAAAATCTTGCCAGAGCGTGATTCGTGATCGGCAAATGTCGCTTTTTGGTCGGGGAATGTGACTGTGTTACTGTGTTTAATAAATTTTAAACAAAGAAACACAGTGTAACACAAATATAGTTTTGAAAACCGTGAAAACCGGTAACCCGGTACACCGCGTCACCGTCACGAGTCACCACACCACCCTTGAAAAAACAAACCGTGCAACCAAAGCTGCACTCCGACTCCTGCGCCGGCTCCGCCGCCGGCTCCACGCCCAGAGCCTTCACCACATCCCCCAGAAGCCCGCCGATCTCCTGCAGCATGGCCATCACCAGCTGCAGCCGCGCCGCTGCTATCACCCTCCTGTCACGCTGTGGGTGGGCAGGTGGGAAGTGGGGTGTTGTATGATTGATGTCATACTATGATGTATGAAAAATTAAGCAAAAATACATAAAGGCCAAAATACTTGCTTTGTTCGAGCGCGACAACTGACTAACGGCTGATGCCACACGACCGCGAGACCGAAAGGCTCCTGCCCCTGCTGCACCCTGTTGACCGATCCATGGCTCGCACCGCCGAATCGCTGGCCAAAATGGGCTGAATGAAGGAAGAACTGAAACACTCCAAGAAGTAAATGACTGCAATTTTGAAGCTCATGCAGCACTCATGCAGCATGTAACATCATGTAGTCATGTCGTGTCATCATGCATGCCGATCATCATGCATGCCCTTGAGCCAAGCCTAGCAAACACTGAGTTTTCATTCATGATGCCCCCAGTCAGCCCATGCCTGCCAATCCATGATAATCCATGCTCGAGTCCGGGGAGGGGCCAAAAACACGCATTGGTTGAAGGTTGAACGGTTGTTGAGTCCAGGAAAGGTATGAAAAGCAAGAGGTTTGATTGATTTTGGGGCTTGGCTTAAACCAACCACACCCCCTTCCTTCATGGAAGCCTTCCATCAATCATTAATCCCCGAACACCTCAACTCGCCTGATTAAACATCGAAAGAAAAGAAGTAGTTTGTTTACATCCCTCCAACCCTCTTTCAATCATGTTAAATTTCCCGGCCGATTGATTGGGAATTAAATTGAATGCGGGCCATGATGTTTAACTTCCTGGCGAAAATGCCTTTGGACTTTCATTGTTCTGTCGGATGCCACATTGTGGCGCGACTGAGCGTGATTTGACGTGACTATCAATCACATGTAGCCAAATTGCAAAATTTAACATTCATTTAAAGGGCCAACGCCCCGCCCCGCCCCACTGCACACCATCTATTACCATGATTGGTGTCATTGTGGTGTGATTTTGAGTTGGCCCTGTCTTCTCACAGGGATATCCAAAGTGAAAAAATCATTGGATTCTTTCAAACTTCAAACTGTCAAAACTGTCCAATCGAACTGGTTTTATGTGTTTCCGCCGTGCCGGGGCGTACCTACCGCGCCCAAACCTGAAACCGTTGACGGTTCGTGCTTCTACCCCCGCACCCCAGCCGCAAGCTATTGCAGCCATGCGGCTGACCGGGATCGGCACCGCCGCTGTCGCCAGCAGCAGCAGCAGCATCAGCAGCTGGGGCCACGCTGAAACTCAGATGGAGTCGGGCCAGACAGTGGTCGGGATTGGGCGGGGGCCACTGCGGGGCCACAAGCCATAACCCCGTGTCCGGAACCAACTGACTGAAGTGACTGAAGTGACTGAAGACTGAAGTCGACTTGACTGAAGTTGACTGAAGCCACAAATCCTTACACTGCCACTCGTATCTCAGGCCAGGAAATGAAAATGAAATGGGTATTGAATCAACAGTATGAAATCTGAGTTGTTCCTGGGACCCTGAGCCCTGAGCCTGTCAGTCCAAACCCTGAGTTTGATATTTAACTTGGTCACTTTCGCCGTCGCCAAATGCTTCATTATGATGCTGATGCTGGTGAGACATGAGATATGACAATCTGTTGTGCTGTGTGTGACAACTGTGTGTGTGTGTGTCAATTGTTTTTCCGGTTAAAAGCTATCGGTTTGCAGTTTTGCAGATGACATTTCCGAGTTCAACCGTTCGAAGATCGAATTTCCAGTTCCACCTACGCAACCAAAGTGAATCAAGAGACAAGCGCCGCAAACACTATTGCCATTGCCAAGGTGCGGGTTCATGAAGCGCCTTGGGTCCCAATGGCGTCGGAGAATGTGCGCAACCGGCAGAAGGTACTGCCTTGGCATGGCGTCCGTTCGCCCCCAAATGCCAAGCGCTTCCAGCCCAGCCCACCGTTTCCAGCGTCGAATCGGGTCTGGAATCCTGGAAATCTGGAAACAGCAAAAGGGATAGTAGTAGCCAGACCCCGACCGTCCCCGACCATCTTGAATTCCATCTGAACTTGAACTTCATCCGAGGTCCCTAGATCCCTGGTCGCCCCTGGGCCCCTGAGTCCCTGATTCCCAATTCCCACAGCCAAGTTGGCCAAGCAACAGGAAATCCATGACGCTGTTCCATCGCCAGTGCAGCAGTGAAGGAAACGATGTCGAAAAACACTCTGCATACATCCTCGGTTGGATTGGCGAACCGGCGCATCTCTGAATCTACTGAATCTCTACTCTACAGTCTCGTCTTCACAACCAGCATTGACCAACAACATGAACATTCAGTTACAGTTACATGCAACCGAATAAGTGTGGCGAAGCGTGTGAAAGCGGGTGTGGTAGGCAGTGGTAGGAGCAGGAACAACAAATCAACAAACCTCTTGCTCCTCTCAGCTGCCAAGCATCGTGCCCGCCAGGCAACTTCTCCGAAACCTAATGCGAAGCCTCGGCTGGCAGCCGGCTGTTGATGGGGTGTTGGGCTGAGGAGGGATTGATAGTCGACCAAGGGGCCACTTGTTGACCACGAGGGGTTCCAGGCATTTCAGGAAGCCTCTGTACCACTTCTCAAACCGCGGCAAAATGGACATGATATCCTGGGCCGCATTGTGGCAAATATGTTTTACCTGAGTCTGAGGGACAGGGCGGCTGATGCTAACTCGCTGAGAAATCAGGTAAAGGAAGGAACTTCGGAAAATGACTGGCGATGTGTAAGTCAAGGGTCCCCAGGCACCATTATTGCAAAAGGCAGGAGCCGGGGCCAGGTTTCTTGTTGAGGATCCCATGGAAGGAGCGGCGCAAGGTGCTGCATTTGCTCCACCTCCGCTGCTGCCACCACCTCAGCCTGGGCTGCCAGCGCCGCAGCTGTTCCTGCCAGCACCTGCAACAACAGTAGCTAACAGTGGCTGGTTCAAGTCCAAGTGCAAAGTCCTGGCTTAGAATGTTAGAACACTAGTAGGGGGCACACGGCACACGACCAGACGGTCAACAGTCAATCGAATCCAATGAGATTCTCATGTGTGTCCAACTTTCCAACCAACCAAAATAACCAAAATGTGCAATAACATGCAATCCACCCACGGCCCACTGGCCACGACCCGCACCTCAACAACCCTCCAACAACTTGCCGCACTGTGGCATAGCGAAGGGAACCCCATCCAGTAGTGGTGACCTTCACTTTCATCTTAGATCAGAGGCCTACGTCTATAACTGCTGAACTTTGACCTTCTCTTCTGTTCTGAACTTCTGAACTTGAACCATGACGTGTTTCGCCTTAACTGGTCAATCACCCGCCTCACCGCGGGCCAAGCATGTGCTCTCGCAGAACACCCCTTCTGTCAGCGCAGCGAAGTCCACACCGCTTGCCTCGGAAATCAGGAACAATAAAACTAACGTGCGAGCTGGGAACTGGAACAGCACTAGCTGATCACACGATCACCCTCAGCCCTGGCCCCCTGTTCTCTCCATCTACCTACACATCCCCTCCAGCCGCTGGTCAACTTGCTACCTGAACTGTTACTCCAGCCAGCTCTCAACCAAGGCAACGCAGCAATCCAACATCAGTCAGCGCCAAAATTAGTCGAAAAATGTATTACGGTGTATTCATTGCGACGTTAGTCCCGGATCGCTGTTCAATATGTTTCTCAGGATTTCTCAGGTTGTATTTTTTTTGGGCCGGCATCGCTTTTGGACACCCGTCCGACCCGGGTATCGTTGTTCGAGAGTTGAGAGGCACCAAAAGAACACATGCACATGAAATCTCACTGGGAATTCGAGTCCGAGTCCAAGTTGCAGCGGGGATCCTGGACTCAGTGCCAAAGTCTGATAAGAATGAAATAACCCGTAGGGAAGCGACCTTCAATGAGTCAGACCCAACTTGTAGGCGAAGTTGATGAAGAAGCGCCCCGAGTTTGAACGGAAGGCTCGTGCATCCGGATCCCAGGCCGCATGGCCTTAAAAAGCACAGGGATGGTGAGGTGGTGGCCAGTGGCGGGTGAAAGTGATGGGGCCGAAAATTCAATACAAGGGTGTCAAGGACCAAGGCGGCCAAGGGCCAAGGGCAAATGCGGCAAAGGAAGCGCTTCTCACCTCACCCCATCCCGAAGATGCTTACTCAACTGATGAACCAATGTATCCGTGATCCACAGCAGAGTCAATGAATCGCTGGAACAACGAATCAAACCACGGATCCGGGAATCTATGCGCCGCGCAGCGAACCAATGCATCGAGCGAACAAATATAGACAAGAACATATATTATCTCATAACTTAACTTAACATAACGTCCTAACTCATAACACCATGAACTCGAGTCCATGAGTCCATGAGTCCATGAGTCCAGGAGTCCAGGAGTGCAGGAATACGGAGTCAAGGAACCTAATTGCCTCAAATTTGCCAATGAACCTATCAATAGCATCCAAGAAAATCAAACGGGACGCGTCCCATTAAGAGTCAAGAGAAATGCTAACTCAACACACATTGACCCCAAAACTCCAGAACTAGCCTCTGCTGGGCTGCTGGGCTGTTCAAAATGGAGGGTTGGCTGAGTTGGCTGGCTGGCCAATCTAAATCCATAGCCCATGAGAAAACCGGGAACCAGGGAAAGGAACTTTGAGAGGGTGCCCAGTGCCGGGTGACGTCTCCCAACGCTCACACTCACGACCACTCAAAGACTCAAAACGCCCCTTTCTGGAAAGAACCCCACCACACCACACACCACAATGCTCACAGAAAGCGACCCTTTCTCTTCCGTTTAAACCAACCCCAAAAAAGGCGATAACCAGGAATAGCGAATGACACATTCACCAGCCACTAAACCAACCATGGCACTGCACTGCACTGAGGTGCAGTCAAACTCGATTTTGGGAGGAACGGATTGGCCGGACTCCGGGCTAGACTTGACTTGACTGGAGATTGGATGTCCGGCATGTCAGGGCAGCGCGACCCTAGACAACAACCTCGAACAATGACCGTGAACTGTCACGCCGCCCGCCGGCCAATTCCCCACCTAAGCTGATGACGTGCACCGCCAGCAGTCAACGCAGTCGGCGACCGACTCCAGGAGCGCCGAGCCCAGCATGGCCTCATTGCTCTCCATGCACTTGCGCACGTACTCCGTGACGGACGTGACACAGTTCCTCATGCTGGCGGGGGCCTGGTGTGCGCCCTTCTTTGTACGAGTAAACGCTGATTGGATAGTGATGACTCAGCAGCTTTTTGAGTCATTTGGCACTTGGCACCAAAACAACATGAGGTTGAGTTGAGCTGAGCTTGCTTAAAACAAGCATGGTCAGACTCAGACAGACCTACACAACATAATGTCCAGCGCAGCAGGATGCGACAGGCGTGGCGTGAGTGGCATGAAGCACTTGACGCAGGAGCCAGGAGCCCTTTTAGAGTTTAACAACGGAAGCCAAGCTACTTTTCGAGGGAAATCTTCTCCATCTGTGTCAGCTGGTAGTCCTGCCCCGCCTGGGGGCTTGCGTCCGTCACCAAGCTCAAGAAATGTTGGCGCCATCCAGCTTGTGATAGATGACGTTGCCTCATCCTTGCAAGCTGACAAATGTGAGCACTAATCAAGAGCCGGCAGCCCGCCGGGCAGCACATCACTTCCACAGCCACTCCACTACAGTTCATTCCACACCCCATAATAATTCAATGGGGCCTCCTGGGGGCCTCCTCCTCCTCCCCGGTCATGTCCTAACCCTAACCGGGCCCTAACCCGAGGTTTTTTGCAGGAAATTCAGGGGTGGAAATCGGTAGCCGGCCCGCTGTGGCAGTGGCAACCCTTCAAGACTAAGCCTGCTGCAGGCACATGACAATGTCAATCTTGAGGAGTGATCGGGACAAGGTCGAAGCGTGGGGAACCTGCTGCAAGTCCTGCAGGAGGCGAAGGTAAGTCGTGTCGTCAAACACCTGGGCTGGGCAGAATGGACAAGGGAAGGGCCAACTGGTTCGTTGCCTTCATTGCCCTTCCCAACAATCACAACTGCCGGCCAGCCATCAGCCAACAGGTCGCACTTATTCCGGTTGGTTGATGACTGGCTTCGGAGAAAATAAGTTTTAAGCAAACAGCAAAACCAACTAACCATAACCATATAAGACTGTTTCTTTCAATTTAGCGATGCCGGTTGTGTTTCGGCAAGATTCCAACGCCAGCGCGTGCTTTACAGCTTTCTGCAGGTTACCAGCGTTCCGCAGCATGAGTGAGAAGCCTGGGTTGATTGAATGCGCAAATCAAAATGCAGCGCTCCCCACCCTTCCCTGCGTCCCAGCAACAAACAGCACGGATCAGCCCCATCAAGCTGTATCCTCTCCCGCCCATGGTGCGGGAAACCAGCAGTTTGCGACTCTGTGGCTTATTGGCTGATGCGATAGCCTCAATGAGCTGGTCAGCCTCCGCAGCCTTGTCCTCGGGTTCCGTGCAAAGACTGCAATAGGGCAGAATGGGGCCCAACGGGGCGAAGGTTTGAGTTGCAAGCAAGTTTTTGGTGCTCGCGCTATCACTAGAAACAACAAACATGCATTGACACCACCGCCGCCACTGCGCTATTTTTGTGCGGGCGAGCGGCTGCAGGCAAATGTGGACGCACCAGTGCCCGCAGCCTAAACAAACAAATGCATGATGCCATGCAACGCTATGTACATGTATGTAGTTTAGTAGTGTAGTATAATATCAAACTCAACTGAACCGGCCTGGCCAATTTAACCAGTGGCAATTTGCAATGACAACAAATCCAATCCAATGTTACCAGGGCGCTTGTGAATGTCGCCATGCGCTGCGTCTCCCAGAAACGCAACAGACGCCATTGGGCCATGGATGCCCACAGCTGCTTCTAAGAGCCGGAGCCCAAATAGCTCTGCGGCGCCCGTTGGCAAAGCCAGCAGTTAACAAGGTCCACGCGCTAATTCGGGAACCCTCGCTCAAATTTCAAACCATTTAAATTGAATCCCATGGCATCCATACATTGCACATGTGCACTCATTGAGCAATCCCTTCTCATCCCCCCCCCCCACAAAAAGAGCAGTTTAACCACTTGGATCAAGGCGGATCAAGCGAGTTTTATTTTTTACAAAACATCCTGGGTGTTCTGCGGTGTTCTCATGCCAACAATCCTGCTTCGGGTGGATGGAAAAACTCAGCCCCTTAGGCCCAAAACCTCACGCAATTTAGCATGACTTTGGGCAGCAAAGTAGTCGACCGTTCGTGCAAAGGAGTCGACCGTTCGAGGGAAAAGAGGGAAAGCTGTCGCTGCCGATTTCTAGGTCTTTTTCCCCTGTGGACGGCTGCGAAAAGGCCAGGGGTGTCGAAAGTGTGGCTTCCGAGAGATCTCATCATTGTTCTATGCGAAAAGCTTCATGGCTGGTTGCAACTTGGTGTTCCTTTAAACAAGCCCAAAAAGGGTACGTGAGGGGTGAGTTTTGTTTGGGAACTCCCTTTGGTTTGGTTTCAAAGGAACCCCAAAAAGAAAACAGTCTGTTTTGTTTGGGTGGGGTTGGGGGTTGTGGTCCCGGATTCTGCGTGACAAACTCACATATGTGCCAAGGTCAACACATGTTGCGGTGCGTCCGGGTCATGATTCCCTCAACAGGAACGCTTTTGTCCAAACCTCCTAGATTGATTGGGGAAACGCTACACATGGTCTAATAGGTGTGGTCTAGGATTATGCGAAATTCGGCAAGATTCGGCGAGATGCGTCGGTGCTGCGTCCGTGCTGCGTCCTACGTCATGCTTCGCAGCTCCAGGCGAGAACTTCTCAAATTAGCGGACCCGTTTTGGTTGGCAAATGATGGACACTCAGATTTCTTGGGGTACCCTACTTGGAAAAACACCAAGAAAAGGAAGCCTTGTTTTGATTTCCATTGGCTTAATCCCCCGGGAACAACTAAACATATTTCCAGTAGTGATCGATTCCTTTTCAAAAACCAACAAGGGAAAACAGAATATTCAACCAACAGGGGAAAATGGACAATTCTTCATTTCAGCACACGGAAGTTGACCACGATGTGGTTCCGATGGGGAAACCGCGGCGGAGTCGGGGAATCCCCCGGGAGCCCCTGCTGTGTCCACCGGCATCTCCGGCGCTTCGGTCTCGGCCAGGCGCCCGTTCACCTGACGGTCCCAGTCACTTGGCCGAAGCGAGTGCGTGGAAGGAAACAACATCTAGGTCCTCCAGTAGAGAGTTGGAATAAGGGTACCCGATTTGTTGTTGTTGTTTTTTGGTTTGAATGTAGTCTATTCGGGGAAGCCTCCCCCAAGAAAGGGGAGAGAAGGGCACTACTGGGGGACCTAGACATGGCTGCTGGGAAGCGCAAAGAATCCGTTCAGTTTTCAGTTTTCCACAGACATTTGGGCCCCTGGAAAAGGGGAAAGAAAAAAAACCGAAGCAAATGTTCTGCCCAAGCGAGGATTGAAGATCTAACCGGCAGCAAGCCTAGGACTGATTGACTGCCCCATCTTGACGAATTAGACTTCACCTTGAAAAGATGGGGACCCTCTCCTCTTGGTTGACGTTGAAAGGGGAGCAACAATTTGATTTCTAGCAGTTAAGTGGGGATTTCCCACTAAACCACAATAAGCAAAAATGAAAAATGTTGCCCAACAACAACCATGTCCTCGAAGGATGGTTCATCACATCGCAAGGTCTTTCAAGGTCGCAAGGCCCCCCAAGGTCGTGCATACTTTGCCGAGCTCAATGGCTTGAAGGGAAAGAAACCAAATGCCCCTCAGCCAACTGGAACTTTAAGATCCGAACCCTGCCCACTCAGCAAACCACCCTGGGCCTTGTCAAAGGCTTACTTTTGGGAAAGAGGGGATGGAGGCTAAGGACAGAGAGGGTGGCGGGATCCATGATTTCAATGGTTTGACGAGGAAGCTAAAAGGAAAAGCCCCCCCCCCAAAAAAAAAGAAGAGGGCTGTCCCCTCTTGCGACTACGAACGAAAGAGTTCTTCCGAATGCCAAAGTTTGAAACCAGCTGGAATTGTTGCAAGCAAACGAAACACAAAGCATGGGAATTCACCACAAAACCATGAAACATCACCACAAACCAAACTGAGTTCACCCTTGTTTCTTACATCCAGTACTCGAATCCCCTGGACTCCTTGCCTTTTAAATTGTTTGCTTGTCCAACTGAAGCCCTTGTTTGATCGGGCTTGGAAAACTCATGGAACTTGAAAGAACCTCCTCTTGGGAGCCTTTGACGTTTTAGGGCTTTCTCCATAGGTGAATTCTGCGTAACAAGCCGGCTATGGGACCGAGTCCCATAAAAGGGAGCTTCGTTGATGCACGCCCCTATG
>CAUJNA010003298.1:655000-675000 GCA_963377175.1 Effrenium voratum | reverse complement strand
GCTGCAGGCTGGCTGCCGCCTCCTGTCGATTCGGATTGCGAACAAAATGAGTATCTTTTCAAAAGCAGCCTCGAAAAGGGCTTACCTGAAAGAGACACACACATATGATAGGCAATATATTATTGACTTTCAGGTTGCACGAACGCAGGTAGACAAACGGTTGAAAGATCGGGGGGCAAGTGGTTGCAAATCTAGTACCCCCGATTGTACGCTGACGCCGACTGTGGCCACTACCCCTGAACCATGCCGATAGACCTGGAAGTGTCTCGAACCACTGTTCAGCCACTAGCGGACCATTCCCCTCTGCCCCAAGAGAAGAACAAACTTCCAAAGCCTCTTCCATGCACACTTTTGGGGCACGTGATATACCCTCCCAACCATCATGGAAGCTGACAGGAAGGGTTTGCAAGACCACTTTGCCTTTGGGAGAGCCCATCGTCCTGTTCCATGATTGTTGGAAAAAGAGTAGATCTCAATCGCATCAAAGCTAGTGTTAGTTGGTCTGTCAGAACCAAACACAAAACCAAAATGGCCGAAACAGAAGGTCAAAACACCAACAGTAGCAGCATGCCCGCCGGGCATGGCAAGCGCAAGCGGACTCGCTGCGTTGGTAGGAAATGGAATCAACCTGAAACCCATCATGTAGAAGGCTCTCGCTACTGTTGATTCATCTGGGGGGCAATAGGCTTCTGCCTTGCCCTCGTTTGCGTTCCTGCTGTTTCCGGGTCCCACGGAGTCAACGAGGAACATCTGAGAGCATATCACGGATAGATCAAGAAACTGAGGCTTTCCATTCTGTTAGGGTAAACCCTTCGCTACAAGCAAACAAATTTGCGTCCTCCCAACAAGAGACAAGAGACCAGTTGTCACCCAGCCCGGCTGAGCCGACATCAGGGTGGCTGTGGGCTTCCCTTCCGCCGAGCTCCAACCGCCATGTGGGTGGCCGTGGCCCATGACCCGGCCCGGCAATTCAAGCCAGCGACAGAGCGTGAACTTGGACGCCTGGTTGCGTCCAATGAGTTAGGAGCCCGCTGAGTTCGCGTCCCAGTTTGGACAACCCATTTGCTACGTATGTTGCTTGGGCCATATATAGATTTCCTTTTTAGGAAGAACAAAAGAAAAACAACAAATACACACAAAAACCTACCAAGCTCATGAAGATTCGCCATCTACTTTGGCCCCGGATCTCCAATGTTGGCCTCCAAAGGTGAGAGAGAGAGAGTAGATGATTGCACATTGCCTCTCCTGCGGGTAAAGCCAATTGAACTTGCTAGATTTCAACAGCCAAACATATTTTTCTCCACCTATCTTCTACACTTTGTTTCAGCCGATGTCACGAGCATGACACATGTAGCCTACCTCGACCTCAAGTACGTTCCCAACATTTGCCAAATGCCCCTGGGTTCTGTTGCCCTTTTTTGGGGACAAGTTTGCCATGGCTCGTACGGCCAAATCTGACTTGCCCGGCCAAGGGAAATAAATAACAGCAGCTTGGCACACGAGGAAACCTAAGAGCGAACAAATTAAGGTGTCCAACCACTTTGAGAAGGTCTTTGCTTTTGGAAGATTCGGTACTTCGAGGCACTGATTTTTGTTGTCCCCATCGAAATTGGTGCCCAAACAAACTGGTGGGTTCGTAAACTGTGCCCTGTTTAGAGTTCCACAAAACGAGAAACCTCCATTTTATTAAGCCCCCTGGAAGAAATAACAATATATGTCCAAAGGTGATACATTCCCTTTAAAACCAACAGGGGAAGACAAGACATATTGATTTCAGCCAATGGAATGACATTTGCTAAAGTTGCAACTAAGTGGCGGGTTCCTAAACTGCCCCCGTTTCGGAGTTCCACAAAACGGGGCATGGGAACTAAGAGGAAGCTCTGCCCAGCAACTAACTGGCGGCCGACTCCGTCGCTCGGTCCGGCACAGGGCGGCCACTTTCGTGGTGAGGTGCCGGATGGGCGGCGCAACTCGCAGCAGCTGCGGCAGCTGCTGGGCGGACACACCCACGGTGAACCTGGGAAACGAGGCAGGTGGGGTTCTACGAGAAATCTAGGGGCTACAAAGGTTTCCCGGGATTTCCCCGGAAACATCACTCCACCCAAAGGAACTCGATATCTTTGCCCTTCAAACATCGCTCCAAAGGCGAACTTGGCCCCTAAAAGGTGACGTTTTCAACCATCAAAAAGCGGCAGTCGCCTTTGGGATACCACACATCTTGGACAAAATGATCCGAGCCCTGGGGGAAGTCAACGTGTCCAGGGCAAACTCCTTCGACAAGTCTGACATTCTTTGGTTGGACCCCCCGAACAAAAATTTGCCTATGGCCCAAAATACAACATGGCGGCAACTCCTGATGTGCACAGGAATCCTCAAAAGGGTTGAGGGATCTTCCTTCCAGGGAACCACCAAGAAATAATTCATTGTTCCACATCTGTCTTTAAAAATCCATTGTGCACGATTGCCATATGTCATGCGTCTGATGGATCAGTGTTCTGATCTCTATTTCAATGGTGCATCACACCAAGTGGAAGCAACCATTATACAACAAGGGAATTTTCGGGGAAAGACCGGGACACTCCAATATATAGGACCCGCTTGGGGAGGTGCGCCATTGGGTGGCCCTTGACGACCATAGGAAAGAACTTAGTAATTGCTTTTTCACCTGGTTCACCAACTGGACACGCACAGGAAAAGACACGTCATGTTCAAAAGGGGTGGGCCGGGCGTTTCTTGTAGTCGGGGGAGGAGTCCACGCGCTGTGAGATGAGCCCTCTGTCTACTTCGTGGAACGGTATTGGTTGCCCCTGTCCTGATACCAAAACGAACAGATTCCATGCCCATGACTACTTTAGCACTTTGACGGGACTTCCTTCTGGCCACTCACAGAAAGTGGCAACCCCAAACCCAACTGTCTATGTCTGCTCGCCTTTCTCCACCTTGGCCAAATCCAACAACAACAAACAGAAACAATCCAAGCAACTATCAAACCAGGAACTTCTCCAGGGCTAGCCCACACCCCAGGTTTTGTGCGTTCTCTTGTCAACGGTCCCCCCTCCCTCCCAACTAAACAACCTCGGAGGGGCTTTATTCTTAGGGCCCCTCGGATTTGGGCAGAACTGCTCCAGACTGCGTCGTTTAGTATTCGGCTCGAATTGGAAAGGGGGACCCCTTTTGATTTACTACAAGTATTTAGAATCATTTTGCGAGTAAGAGCTATTGAAGGGAAGTCGCAAAAAAAGTAAATCCAAAAGGCTCATGCAACACAGCCAACAGATTGAAATAAACGCAAACTCAGAATACATTTCTTGAGTAAGACCTTCTGAATGGAACCTAATGGAGACCGTAATAATAAGACCCGCTCGCGCAAGGCAGCCCTATTGATCATTGCCAGTGTGGCCCCAATAAGCGTATCAGGGGAGCTTGGCTGAAATCATCTGGTTTCCGGAGAGTTTAGTATTGGATTAGCATCGAGTAAACTGAAATTAGTATCGGCCGTTTTTTGCGTCGGCAGCAGGCTTTGTTATTATTGGGGTCCGCTTACAAATAGCAATAAAGTGGATTTCATTATATTCGAGGGTCAATTCGTTTTATTCGGGGGTTGTGTTGGGGAATTTAATGGGCCCATTTTTGCAGTTTGAGGTCACAGCCATGCCGCCCCATGTAGCCTGTTGGCTTGCAGTGAAGCACATGGAACTGGCAAATACGCGCTTGAAAATGGAGAAAATGATTGAGGTACTTGTCGCTTATATGGTGTTTCTCCAGCCCGTGCGGCTAGGTCGAGCAAGTTTGGGCACTTAAGGTTGCTTCGGCCCCTAGCGCCTCAACCGGCGAATTACTGCTGCCCAACCAGGCTCTGTGAAGGATATCAGCTTCACACTGTCAACCCTGCAGTCGTCTAGCCACACCATTGCAGTTGAAGATGCTTTTCAAAAACCGCCCACGAGCCAGTCTTTAAGATTTATACTAATTCAACACGCCAACTGCCTGCAGCTGAGAAAAGCAACGGGGTCAAGCAACTTGATTTACACTTAGCAGTATTTGCAAGCATTGCTTGCGCCAACTTCTTCCTGCGACACGCTGAGATCTAAGGCACAGGGAGAATGGGAAGGGTTTTATTCGGGTTCAAAAGCTTTTGCTGCGGGGCGAGTGCCGATGTGATCGGGGCAACTGCTTCAACAAGTTTGCTGCAAAGCCAGGCCTACAAGCAGAACTGAACTCCTGCTTGAAAATGTTCTAGGGTATAAAACCTGCTCACGACTTTCACGAAGGAACCTTAGCTTTGATCTTTCCCGCGCAAAATACACATAATCCCTTGAGGCACCGACCCCTCCCTGAAATCCACAAGTTCGTGCGGGAAGTCACCATCACCAAGCTCCGCATTGGGGCGGTTCCTTTGTTTGAAAGGTCAGGACCATGATTCAGAAATGTTGGCCTGTGCAACTCCACCCCCCCCGGCCCCCAAGGTTCACAAAAGGAAGCTGGTGAAGCACATAAAGCTCGACATATTCTTCATGAGTCTGTATGCTTCCCAACAAGTGTGTTGTCCAATGCAGCAAGAATCAGGCAAAACACTAAGGTTCCAAAAGCTGCCCGATCTCGCAAACCGACACCAGAGGTGGTGAATGTGGCGAAACAGTGTGGATAACGGAAAGTGGATATGAGTGTCATGGGTTGTCACTGCCTAAACTACCGCTTCCCCCCCCCCCCCCCCCGAGTTGCCGAAGATTTAGAGGTTTCAATAGAGAACCTGGATAACGATGAGGAGGTGAAAGTCCCTTGAAACACTGACTGGGCCACTCGGACTTGTGCCAAGGCTAGTAGAACCAAATTTTGGGTGCAATTTCAAGACCCTTCGCACCAGAAGCCTGCCACGGGGAAACCTGAAAATGCTGCATTCTCAGTGTCCACGCAAAGTGGGGCTGCTTGGCTGCTTTGCTTTGGCTGGGCCTCTTCATGATGCGCGGGTTATAGGTGAAGCAAAGGTACTCCCCATTGTTCACACGCTTCACGAGCGAGTGGAAACACCTCCTACAATTGTGCCAAGCTTTCCGGCGTGTGACACGTGCGCCTACTACAAACAGGTTTGTGGGAACTGTTTTCTAAAGGTCCGCGTTAACGAGTCAGTTGAGTTGCTTGACGTGCCGCTGAGGACTCTACATCAAAATTCGATGGGCCAGGGCCTACACACGCCGTCTCGATAAGATTGCAGCTGGAAGGAGCTTGGAAGAAAATCCGGGCTTAGCGTTTGCTTTTGCTTAGAAAGTGTTGCGATGGTCACTCTGCAGCCAAACGCAGGCCATGAGGCCATTGGACTATCCCTTGCTCCCCTATGCGTTCGCAGGGCTACTTGGCTATTGCAACAATGCTTGCGTATGATAGCGCTGCGGAGATGCAGCCCAGCTTTGGACATGCTGCGATTTTCTCGCCCGCAGCACTGTGAGGGTTTCGTGCTTTTACTACGCTGTGTTTGCGCCGCCGCCTCCTCTTCCGTCCTCGACGCCCTCATTCACTCAGTCTCACTCGCCCACCTGTGCTGAGCCACTCATAGAACCGCCCTCACTCACTCATCGTAACTTCTCACCTACCCATTCGCACTCATTGACTCTTTCAGTCGCTCATTCTCAACTAGTCTCACTCATACATTCCCGCTCCCTCATTCTCGCTCGCTCTTTCTCACTTGACTCACTCATTCTTACTTTGCATTCTTACTCACTCAATCTCATGCGTCTCACTCTTGCTCATTTCCGCTCACTCAGTCTGACTCACTCATGAGTCACGCTCACTCCTTTTGACTCATTCTCCCTCGTTCTCACTCCTTCTCACTCATTCTCACTCCTTCTCCTCCACATCACGCATCACCTCCCGTGCCTTTAGCGTCGCCTATCCCTTTATTTCCGCACTTGAGCACTGAAAGAGCGGAGGGAAGGAGTGAGCGAGCGAGTGAGTGAGAATGAGTGAGAGTGAGTGAGTTTGAGGCAGAATGAGTGGAAAGCACAAAGATGAGGGATCAGGCGCTGGTTTTGGAAGCGCAGGTACGGAAGTTTCGCACCACTTCTGAAGGGGTACATAATTCCCAACATGCTTATGCGCACAGTTTTTCATTTACGTGTATGTATGCGCTCGCGAAGCATAGCCCAAAATGGCTTCCCTTTACACCAGCCAGCAGAAGGTACAGCACCCTCAAAACAAAGCCGCCTGAGGCCTGAGGCCTGTCCTTGTGAGCCTTGCTGCAACTTCGGCCCAAACTTTCTTTTTGCAACCTTGCCCCTGAAGATCTTTGTACATATCATCAACTCTGGTTTTTTCACTTGGTCAGCGCTCCCTTGGTTCCTGAATGGTTGTTTCCCTCTCTAAACAAAAGACTGGTGAATACTTGGGAGTGGAAAAAGGCGACTATTTGGCATCCCTGGCAAAGGCGACGGTTTGGCATCACGCTGCGAGATCAGTTGGCTGATGAGGAACTTCAGGAATTTCAGGAGCCACTCAGGCAATCAAAAGCATACATGGGTCACCTTTCAGGGATCCAAGTTGTGGCTTTTCAAAAGGTGATGGTTCGGTACAAACCGTCGCCTTTTGACAGCAGGATGTGACAGGCTAAGGAAACAGAGGGAAGAGCGAAAGGAGAAAATCCGAGAAAAGGGGAGGCCGGAAGAACTTAGAACGATTGAGAAAAGGGGAGCCATTCTTAGGTTGGCTTGGTTAGGGGGGGGGAGGGCTGTGGCAAGGGGGCAGAAGGTGATGGTTTGAGGCAAACCGTCGCCTTTTCAAATTCCAGGATTAGAACCCCAAAAAGGTGACGCATTTATTCTGACTGGCGATTTGTTGGGTCAAATCGTCGCCTTCCGCGGGGAAGCGAAACCGTCGCCTTTACCAGGGATGCCAAACCGTCGCCTTTGCCAGGGATGCCAAATAGTCGCCTTTTCCACTCCCAAGTATTCACCAGTCTTCTGTTTAGAGAGGGAAAAATTATTCAGGAACCAAGGGAGCGCTGACCAAGTGAAAAAACCAGAGTTGATGATATGTACAAAGATCTTCAGGGGCAAGGTTGCAAAAAGAAAGTTTGGGCCGAAGTTGCAGCAGGCCTCAGGCCTCAGGCGGCTTTGTTTTGAGGGTGCTGTACCTTCTGCTGGCTGGTGTAAAGGGATGCCATTTTGGGCTATGCTTCGCGAGCGCATACATACACGTAAATGAAAAACTGTGCGCATAAGCATGTTGGGAATTATGTACCCCTTCAGAAGTGGTGCGAAACTTCCGTACCTGCGCTTCCAAAACCAGCGCCTGATCCCTCATCTTTGTGCTTTCCACTCATTCTGCCTCAAACTCACTCACTCTCACTCATTCTCACTCACTTGCTCGCTCACTCCTTCCCTCCGCTCTTTCAGTGCTCAAGTGCGGAAATAAAGGGATAGGCGACGCTAAAGGCACGGGAGGTGATGCGTGATGTGGAGGAGAAGGAGTGAGAATGAGTGAGAAGGAGTGAGAACGAGGGAGAATGAGTGAAAAGGAGTGAGCGTGACTCATGAGTGAGTCAGACTGAGTGAGCGGAAATGAGCAAGAGTGAGACGCATGAGATTGAGTGAGTAAGAATGCAAAGTAAGAATGAGTGAGTCAAGTGAGAAAGAGCGAGCGAGAATGAGGGAGCGGGAATGTATGAGTGAGACTAGTTGAGAATGAGCGACTGAGAGCCAATGAGTGCGAATGGGTAGGTGAGAAGTTACGATGAGTGAGTGAGGGCGATTCAGAAAGAACGAGTGGCTCAGCATAGGTGGGCGGGTGAGACTGAGTGAATGAGGGCGTCGAGGACGGAAGAGACGGGAGGAGAAGCAACCGGGAGGCGGTGGCGCAAACACAGCGTAGTAAAAGCACGAAACCCTCACAGTGCTGCGGGTGAGAAAATCGCAGCATGTCCAAAGCCGGGCTGCGTCTCCGCAGCGCCATCATACGCAAGCATTGTTGCAACAGCCAAGTAAGCATGCGAACGCATAGGGGAGCAAGGGATAGTCCAATGGCCTCATGGCCTGCGTTTGGCTGCAGAGTGACCATCGCAACACTTTCTGAGCCAAAGCAAACCCTGTGCCCGGAAGATTTCTTCCAAGCTCCTTTCAGCTGCAATCTTATCGAGACGGCGCGTGTAGGCCCTGGCCGCTCGAATTTTGATGTAGAGTCCTCAGCGGCGCGTCAAGCAACTCAACTGACTCATTAACACCGACCTTTAGAAAACAGTTCCCACAAACCTGTTTGCAGTAGGCGCACGTGTCACACGCCGGAAAGCTTGGCGCAATTGTAGGAGGTGTTTCAACTTGCGCGTGAAGCGTGTGAACAATGGGGAGTACCTTTGCTTCACCTATAACCCGCGCATCATAAAGAGGCCCAGCCAAAGCAAAGCAGCCAAGCAGCGACACTTTGCATGGACACTGAAAATGAAGCATTTTCAGGCTTCCCCGTGGCAGCCTTCTGGTGTCGAAATGGCACCCAAAATTTGGTTCTACTAGCCTTGCCACAAGTTCGAGTGGCCAAATCACTCATCGTCATCCAGGTTCTTCTTTGAAACCTCTAAATCTTTGCCATGGCCTGCACCCTCATCAGATCTTGCAACTCGGGGGGGGGGTAGATTCGGCCAGCTGACAAAGGTTGTGCCTTGATAACTTATGATATTTATATTCATTGTTTATTATTTACGTTTTCGGCACATTCACCACCTCTGGTGTCGGTTTGCGAGATCGGGCAGCTTTTGGAACCTTAGTGTTTTGCCTGACTCTTGCTGCATTGGACAACACACATGTTGGGAATCATACAGATTCATGAAGAGTATGTCGCGCTTTATGTGCTTGACCGGCTTGTTGTTGTGAACTTGAGGGGGTGGAGTTGCAGGCCAACATTTCTGAATCATGGTCCTGACCTTTCAAACAAAGGAACCGCCCCAATGCGCTGGAAACGCTGGACTAGAGCTTGGTGATGGTGACTTCCCGCACGAACTTGTGGATTTCAGGGAGGGGTCGGGGTGCCTCAAGGGATTATGTGTATTTTGTGCGGGAAAGATCAAAGCTAAGGTTCCTTCGTGAATGTCGTGAGCAGGTTTTATATCCTAGAACATTTTCAGGAAGGAGTTCAGTTCTGCTTGTAGGCCTGGCTTTGCAGCAAACTTGTTGAAGCAGTTGCCCCGATCACATCGGCACTCGCCCCGCAGCAAAAGCTTTTGAACTCGAATAAAACCCTTCCCATTCTCACTGTGCCTTAGATCTCAGCGTGTCGCAGGAAGAAGTTGGCGCAAGCAATGCTTGCAAATACTGCTAAGTGTAAAGCAAGTTGCTTGACCCCGTTGCTTTTCTCAGCTGCAAGCAGTTGGCGTCTTGAATCAGTATAAATCTTGAAGACTGTGGGCGGTTTTTGAAAAGCGTCTTCAACTGCAATGGTGTGGCTAGACGACTGCAGGTTTGACAGTGTCAAACTGAGAGCCTGGTTGGGCAGCAGTAATTTGCCCCTGAGCAGTCAGCAGCCGGTTGAGGCGCCAGAGGCCGAAGCAACCTTAAGTGCCCAAACTTGCTCGACCTAGCCGCATGGGCTGGAGACACACCGTATATAAGCGATAATTACCTCAATCATGTTCTCCATTTGCAAATGCGCATTTGCTAGTTTTATGTGCTTCATTGTAAGTTAACAGGTTACATGGGGCGGCATGGCTGTGACCTCAAACTGCAAGAATGGGCCCATAAATTTCCCCAACACAACCCCCGAATAAAACGAATTGACCCTCGAATATAATGAAATTAACTTAATAATATATTATTTGCCCAATTTCTGGAGAAGAAAAGAAACTGGTGTGACGGTTTCTTGGAAACAAACGCGACACAACTCCTTCCGACCACTGCCATCGGGCTGCTGGAAGGAGGTCTTGTGGGCCGACGCGGGCACCTGCAGCTGTGCAACAACCAAACATGGGTTTTGTGCTGTACAGTACCTGCGGATGGCCTTTTCCCACGTGCATCCTAGACTCCTGGACACCATTTGTTGGAATAAATTTAGGGATTCGTATGAAAAAGCATCTCGAGTGGCTACCAATATTTCTGAAGGCTTTGCAGCAAGATGTGGCCCGGAAACAGGTGTTCTTTGATCCCCAAACAACCAATGTGGCTGGCTTTTAGGAACTGGACCAATTTCTGGACGTCGCGAACCTTTGGACTCTGTGTCTTAAAGGGACACCAAACGGAACCAAGCAGAAAAAGGAAACGGGCAATTACCTGCATAGTGCTGGCCTTCCTTTTGGTCAACCTGAAAAAGTGCACCCTTCGGGAAAACAAATCATCTCCCCAGCAGCAGCCCCCTTTGCACGCTTCCGGAACCCTAGCGCGCGGCTTCAACCTCTCTGGAGCCTATCAGGGCAAACAGCTGGAAAAAGCCAGGAACCTCCACAAATATCGTGTTGCGCAAGGGTATCCTTTTTTTTGTGGTCTTTCAAATGTTGACTCTCAGGGACAGCCCGACGTTTTCGGGAGGGGCGGCCAGCCCTCAGATGCCCAGTGGCCATGGGACAAACAAGCGCATCCTTTTTTGGTTGGTCGAGTTCAAAAAAGGATAAGCAAAGGCGCCACTGGGCAACTGGGAACCCATTTTCGCCCCGAAATCCCGAGGGCGGAAGCCGCCTGGAGCTTGTGGAAGTATGCCACCAGGTCCCCAGGCAGCGAGGACTCCAGCACCGTCCTGGGCCGCACCACCACCTGGGCTCTCCGATTCAAAGTGCCGCCCTCTGGGCTTTTCATGGGGAAAGACTTGGTTGCTGTTGCCCCCCCCGCAAAAAGTTTAACTGTTTGGTGGTTTAGTGGAAAATTGCTTGATTTCCCGAAAAGTTAAAGTCTAAAGATCCAACCCAATAATTGCAGTCAAGAAGAGAGCTCAATAGAGCGGAATGCTCATAGGCTGCCATTTCAGCTTGAAACAGCCAGGAACCACCACAATCGCACAACGTGGTAGCTACCTGCAAAACAGGGGAAGGAAAATGAGCAAAGCCAAAAAAACACATCATGTTGGAGAGTCCTCTCAACATCATAGCTTTCGGGCTCGCATGGCGGTGGAAGCAAAACCCCTTTTCGGGGGTTCATTCCCTGTGACTAAGATGTTGTCTAGTCTCCGCTTTGGATCAACTGGGCCAGATTGATCCGCCTGCAACAAGTTGTCTTTGCTGGTTGAGACATTGAAAGGGGAAAGGCAGGAAAGCCAAAGAGGTAAAACGAGGCAAGTCTGGCATTCCTGCTCGAAGAGCTTCAGGCCTCTAAATACCCCAGGGTCACATGACCGCACCCACTTTCGACTCTGGTTTGGTCAAAAAAGGGAACGCCTCCAAGCAACTTTGTCTCAGGAGCAAACAGAGCCCCGGCTTAGAGAGGCCAATGCCCTGAGTGGTGGTAATGTACGCGTAAAACACGTGTTTTTCATACAGCATTGGTTTCTACCGGCTTGATCACCAATGGTTTGAGTCTAACGCCCCACTCCCCATCAGCTTCATGAGATTGGCGGCAGGGTGGGGTCTCTAAATGGCGCACGCCGGCCTCCAGACAGGCTACTCCAAAAACACAGCCCAGAAACCGCCTACCTGCTGAACAATGGAGTTGAACGATGAATGGCACCCCTGTGTTGTTGGTTCGTAAAAGGACCCGCCCCCGAAGGGAAAAAAACACAAAACAAACACACACACACACACACACACACACACACACACACACACACACACACACACACACACACACACACACACACACACACACACACACACACACACACACACACACACACACACACACACACACACACACACACACACACACACACACACACACACACACACACACACACACACACACACACACACACACACACACACACACACACACACACACACACACACACACACACACACACACACACACACACACACACACACACACACACACACACACACACACACACACACACACACACACACACACACACACACACACACACACACACACACACACACACACACACACACGCGCGCAAAAAAACAAACACAATCACAGGAAACATCGGTGCCGCGCCAGGCCGCGCTGTTGGCTTCCGGCAAGCCCTGCAAGATCTGGTGGTGCTTGCTGCCGAGACCTTGGGCTCGCGGCTCGGGTTGCAATGCCGCACCTGCACTTGCTGGTTCGATAGGCAGGGAATGAGAAATGGAATGATCCGACATGAATCCCCTTCCGTTTCATTCCGAACACGCGGCAGGTCATTCCCTCGGCACCAGCAAGTCTGACATTGATAGTGGTACCCCTCCAGGAAAAAAAACATATGTGAAGGTCAACATGACCTGGCCCACAAAGTGTCCCACCTAACAACGAGGAGCAATAGGAATTTAAGTAAGTGCCGGGTGCAATACGAACAGCTTACTCGTTTGGGAAGCCCGAGCAAGCCAATGTGGCTTGTCTCAAACCAGGGACCGCGGTGGTTGCGCTTTGGCTTTCCGTTTAGCACAGTCCAAAAACAAGATAACTCTAAACGGCGTACTGGTTGAGTCACCCATGCGTTGCCACAAATGAGGTCGAGATCTAGAATGCTTCAGGTTTTGTCATTTGGTACGAGCTGGAGCCCGTTTATTAGAACGTGCTGGGCCAAACCTTCGAGATTTACGCCCCATGGAGCCTAAACCTCGTGTTTCTAAACATGTTCCGAACTAAAAACAAGGATGCATTTGAGGGTCCAAAGCAGCCGACCCAACGGCGACCCTTTTTTACAGGGGCATCAGCCCGAAACGAAGGCAAAGCCTCGTTTCCCTCTGGGGCAAGCACCCCTCATGGACACTCGGAGACCATTGCACAGTGCCAGATCCCACAAACCCACAGTGTCCACCTAGAATGCCCAGCAGTTCCCCTTCCACAGTCTCCATCTTCTCTTCCAAAGAGGCCAGGGTGTGCTTGCTTTGAGGCTCGGTACCCTTTCGGTTTCTTCCAGGGAAACCAAGAGGACACCGAAGCATATCCACTTTGGGCGAGTACGTTTCAACGCGATTCTGTCTCTTAACCTGTAACATTCAAACAATTGCAGAGTATACGTGTAAACCGCCATTTTCATGGCCCGATCCAAGGGTACACGAAACAAAACTTCTTCAGATTCTCAGATGTTGTTTCCTCTATTTCCCCCCCAAAAAAAAACAAGAAAAAGAAGAAGAACAAAACAAGAACACTAAAAGTAATAAAAGTATGTTTGGAAGAGACCCTTGTTTTGTGGGTTCCTTTTCCGAGTTGGGTCGTAATCAAAGCCGGTGTCTTTTCGGGGGCCACTAAAATGACGGTGCTTCTGTTGGTTTCCCTTTAAGGCCACAAAATGGCGTGCCCTTAAAAAACAAAAACACACCTATCTATCCCGGCCATATTATGGCTGGGAGTGTCCCTTGCCTGGAAACCCACAGGAACCCACCCACCGCTCCGGCTGAGCGGCCATCCGCCTCGATGTACCACCACTTGGAGCCGCTTTCGAACACTGGGCCGAGGTCCTCAGAACGCCCAAGAAACCTAACGATGGGATGCGATGGTCCGAGGAACGCCTCCCTTGTTGTTACGGGGCCACCAAAAGGAAACCGCAAAAATGTTGAGGGTTCCCGATTTTGACCAAAATGCTAGTTTCCGAATACACTCAAGATCCAGTAGCAACCAGCGACTCTGGGGTGGAGGATCCCTGTTTGGGGTTCATGTCTAGTGGACTCGCACCAGACATGTCCAACATGGAACCAACACCTAGCACACGGATGGCCAAAGTCCTGCGGGCAAGATGCACAAACCCTGCAATTCTGGCACAAACCACCTACCAGCTCAGGATTCGTTCATCCACAGGTCGAAAATATCCCTCACAAGGAGGAGAAGTAGGTAGTGTGCAAGAAACTCAAGTCCGATCGAGTTGATTGGCCGAAAGATGCTAAAGCCTGAACATCGACCTATGAAACTAGGTTCTTTTGCAACCGTGCTAACAAATCTCTTCAACGGCCCCAAGAACTCCCCCGCAAATTCCCCTGGCACCCCGAAAACTAAGGTTCTTTGAGGACGAATGTGGGTTCCACGATGATCTGCAGGGGACGTGTTTTGGTTGGTTGGGACTTCGCACCAATTGAATGAATGGTTGAAAGGAACGGTTGATGCCAAAACCAACCACACTCCACCACATAACTGACAGTACTGTAGTTAAACGATGGTCAACTAGGTGGTCTCCTTGTTTACTGACTTGCAGGATCAGGGATATTTAGGGCATCCACCGTGAACGAAAACAAACAAGGGCAGCAAGTGAAAAACAGGTCGGCCAAGTCTGGCAATGCATTCCCACCACAAGCGGCTTCAACGTGGGCGAAGTTCGAGCCAACTTTGGAAACCTTGGCATGACAAAAGGCGTTTCTTCTTTGCGGCTCAGGGAAAAAAGAACAACCCCTCCACTTTCCAACATGACAGTTTGTTGAATTGAACAACCCCACAAAGACGAGACTAACAAAAAAATGGGCGCTCCAAAGTTGGGGTGGTCCTTTTGGGTACTTCTTTTTCTGAAGCCGAGGCTTTCGGCGGCGAAGCCAAGGCGCGATGTCCTCTGAGGTGATGCCGCCCCGCGCCAGCAGACTCTCCGGCGTCATGTTCATGACTCGGTCGCAGGGGGCGGGGTCACTGCAAACCGGTCCCCAAACCGCGGGTTGAGGCGGGTCCAGGAGGTGTGGGGTTGGTTTTCGGGTAGGTTCAGGGTAGGTTCAGGGTAGGTTGGGGTTCACTTGTTGCTTCTGGTGCTCGTTGCCAGAGAAACAGAGGCTCCCCTTTGGTAGCTTCTTTGCCGTCCTGTCAAAAAGTGTCTGACTGGTTCCTGACGCAGCTAACTTGGGTGGCCCTTCCTGCAACACGCGGCGTTCAGAAGTCAGGTGTCCCACCCAAAGAGCAGGAACCCTGAGTCGGAACACCCTTCTTATGGTAATGAAGCAGTGAAGTTGGAAACTGCTTCAACCGTCCATGGAAACGAAACCAGCAGGCACATAATTCTAAGCTGGAGACCCTTAAAAGGGCTATGACATCGCAGTTGATACTTCCACAAAGACACAACCACGTTTTCGGGCTTCGCATGGTACCAAAGTGTTCAGTGGCAACCTAAAACCCAGTCTTCTACAACCCTGTGAGGCCGAGACATGGAATCAACATGCCACAAGACCATCAACCGCGCGAACATGGCAACTGGGCTGGCACAAGGGACCATCTTCCAAGGTTGCTACCCTCAAAGCAACACCACCTTTAGTTTCCATGAAAGGGACCCACACAAAATGTGGGTTTCCCGTTGGTTCCCCTTTAAAACCACCCCGAATGGGTGTTCAACTTCATAGAACCCCTGACTCAGAGACCCGACGAGGGCAAAGCGTCTGAGGCCTAGGCCATACATCCTCTTGGACACCTCGAACTCGAACTGCAGCGGGATCTCACGGGCGGCCAGCCTATCGGCAAATTCATGGGACCTTGAAAGGGAGGCGGGGGGGGGTTGCTTGCATTGTTCGGGACAATGTGTGTACTACATTGACCCAATTGACCCCTCTATTCAATAGTCTTACAAAGGGCTTGTCGCACTGTCCGGAACAGTCCAAGACACGGGGGGGGGGGGGCGGGGGTGCGAGCGGTGGTGCTAGTAGTGGTTGGTGGTGATGAGTCACGGGAGGGGGGCTGTCCCTTGCCAAGGCGTTTCGCCCTAATCTCTCCTTGCGGCCTTAAGAGTTTAATAAGGTGATAGGCCAGCCACCTCTTCGCTTCGGTGCATGACAAAAGGACCGATGGGAAGGCAAGGGTGTCCCATCCAAAAGGGAAGCCGGATGACTTGTTAGCCCTTTTGGCATGCTCTGGCTTTCTGCCCCTTGGGTGTCAAATGGCAAAGAAGGTCTCTGAAACCTCTCAAGTCAAAACATCGCTGGCATCTAGTTAGAACTTGATCACTCGCTCGAAACTTCCTAGAACCATTCTCCCCAATTGTCTTCTTGAGCTTGTCCATTTTGAAGTGCGCTCTTCCCTGAAGTTCCTGTCCTTTGCGGTCTGAATATGGGTGCGTAGGCGGCATCCCAAAAACTAGATGGGTGACCATGAGTGTGGCAGTGCGGCCCACCCCCCTCAGGACATCACCCCTGTGGGTGAGTCTTTTGAGGGTTCGTGTTCTAAAGTGATCCCATGAGGAAACCACCCATTTGGGGGGAGACATCCTACTTTGGACACAAACCAGAAGGAGCGCCCGGTTGCAGAACCATGAAAAGGCAGGGATCTGGTTTTGGGTACTTGACTTGCAAGGGAAGCTCCCACAGAAAAGGGGCAAACGGGGCGTCCCAGCGAAGATCCGGACCACTAAGAGTGAGGCAAACAACCCCATGCTAATTCACAATGTGGGTTGTCACAGTGGGGAATTTTCAGTGAAGCACTCAAGTCAAAGCTTGAAGGTTCAAGATTCAAAGAGCAGCCACGCCTAATGCAGTCTTCTAAACTGAAAGGTACAAGGGTTGCAAATTCACTGTTTGTGCGCTGAATCTATTTTGCTGGGGTGGTTTTGTGTCAGGGCTCCCTATATTGTGTCAATACAAATAGTGTTTCACATACACTTATATTTCCTTTTGGGTGGCTGCATCTCCTTTTGGGCCAATTCGGCTTGGGATACTCCTAAGGGCAAAGGCAGCAAAAAGACAAAGAACACCTACAGGAAACCGGCACTCCCAAAGCGTTACCCCCCCCCCAATGTTGCTTTTGCCCCCGACCCCGGTTCAGCCAGAATTCGGGTCGAAGGCGCCATTTGCTTTGCCACCCCCTTGTTAGTTCCCAGCCATTTCAACGGGGACTTTGAAGGTGGCAAGGAGTTCATCACAAATCCCACGCCAAAAGTGCATTTTGCTTGGCAAGAGATACACCATCCACCAAGATTATAATGTTAGAATCTGAAATGCGTGGGACAGCATCACTCTGAAGCCCTTGTGAAAGCCGGTCCAGCATCAGGTGCATGTAGGAAATGGTTGAAAGGCCGTTGCCATATGCCCTGGCGACAAATTCAGAGCAAGTCCTTCCTTTATGGGAAAGGCACGCAACAAGCTGTCTTCTCCCGAAAGCACTGGTATCGTGGCTGGTCAATTTGCTGGTCCTTAGATCTTTTAGACACGATTGTGGGTGCTACAAAGCGCAAGTTCCCTAAAGGACAGACAAAGGGGGGTGGATTATCCCTCTTGTTTCAGGCCCCTATTTGACCCGCAGCATCAGATTTCCCATTGCGCCTCCATAAAATGAACGATGATTCTGGGTCTTGCAACTCCCAGAATGTCCAGTCCAAAGATCCCTTTGGAAGGGAGCCCTCTTTTTGTGCGGCCTCTAAACAAATCACAAACCCCTAAAAACCCTCACAACATGTGCTTTTTGGGGGGGGTTGTTGGCTTCTTTTTTCCAAGAGCCTCCCGAAGCCGCCCTCATTGACCCCAGGGGCCCAGGCCCTGGCATGGACCGGGGGATGCCCTTCCGGTAGTGCGCGTAGTACTGCCTGCCGTTTGGATCGCGGCGATCGCGGCGATCCAAATCGAACGAGCGACTGCCAGGCACGCGCATCCCGAAACCAAAAACTGCCGCTGACGTCGCAGCCCAAAGCGGATCGAACATATTTTCGGCCTCGTCAAAGGTCATTTTCCCTCTCATGACGTGAAGGTGCACATGCCAATCTTGTTTGTTGATTGGGAAACACGCCCTCCTCCCCCCCCCCCAAAAAAAAACAATTAAAAACATAACAGAAAATGAGGACAATCCCGACAAGCACCACGGCGCCTACCAGAAGGTACCTTTGCGAGGGCAAGCCCAGGCATATGGTCTTGCCGAATATGGTATTACATGTTGTCCCACCAGTTTGTGATTGAATCATCCACATTACGTGCAAAACAAGATAGCATACGCAACTCCTGCGCGCAAGGGTTTTGCCTTGCCTCGAGGTTCTGAGCGCGTTTCTAGGCACTTGAGCTTCAGGTCCCGAACGAACACCCGAGCCAACCTTGGACCCTCTTGGGACCTTTGGGCCCTTCCCAAGTCGACCTGGATTTTACCCGAACCGCCGGGCTTTCCCCCAAAAGGGAAGGCTCAAACATGGGAGGCCTGGCAAGAAACACTTCGCAGCAGTCAGGTGATGTCTCCCCGTAGGTTTAATCCATCAGTATTAGGCAACCAATGGGCATGTCCTTCTTGAGGGACAACAAATTGCAGCCCTGTAAGACCACAAAAGGGGGGTACCCTCAAACCCCCACCCCCCAAAACTCGTTTCGGCGCAGTCGGCTGCATTCTCCAGCCTGTAAAGCCGCTGAAACCGCTCCTCCCGGCTCAAGTCAATGGAAGACTCCTTGCACGAAGCACAGCGGCAGGTCTTGGAACATGACCTCAACATGTTCTTCCAGCAGCAAAATGATTGTTCTCATGGGATGGCATTACTCTTCTTTGCCCCTCTTGATCTAATGGCATTTGCAAAATGGAACCTTCCGCTCGGTTGAAGAGCCCCTGATTCGGGCCGTGCGGAATTTGGGACTCGTGTTTGGATGGCATTAGGAAAAACCAGGCAAAGGTGGGGGGTGCCTTTTCTGAAACCACCCATTGGACTCGAAGTGGGCATTACCAGCGCTGGTTGCTTTTTGGTGTCTCGTTTTCAGGGCAGCCCCAAACAGGGGTCATCCAAAGTAGCCTTGCCTCATTTCTGTTTGAGGCTTGTTCACCAAGCAGTCCCGCTTGCCGAGGTCCAAGCAACCACAAACGGACTCGGGCGAGGCCCCGTCTCCCCCCGTCACCCACCGTTGCCCGTATGGCGGACCCAACGTTCTTTAGGGTAATAGCATATTGGTTTGTGAGGTTTGCCAAAGGCCTTCAAAATAGTCTCTAATTGTCAATCTGGGCATCCTCTCATTCTTAACAAAGGCAATGTCTCCGAGATGCACCTATTGCCATGACCTTGCGACATACAAACTGCATTCTTTCCAGCGGACCTTCATGAGCACCGCAAGTCGAGTGCATGGCATCACCCTCCCCCGGGCTCCCCCCCGCCCAGCCTACTTAATGTTGACTGCACAGAGTTGTACTGCACGAATATGCCATATTTCGTTAAAAGTCTGTCAAAGATTTACCATTATCATTGTTTGTTTGTTTGTTTGTTTGTTTGTTTGTTAACAGCACCACCTGAGCGTGTGTGATTCTCTTTTATAGGGAACCCGTGTGTCCGTGGCACCCCTGGTCCCCCCTTGCGGCCTTGGGCCGCACAGCGCCGGTGATCATCACCAGCGCAAGACATCGCCATTGCATAGCCTCAGACATGTACACGCCCGACAACCCATGGCGTTGGTTCTACCAACCTTGGTTGCTGTTGACCCCTCTGCAAAAGTGTTACTTGTTGTGGGCTTAATGGACAACCCCGAATTTCCCCAAAAGTTAAAGTCTAAAGATGCAACCCAATAGCAGTAGAGTAACCCCCTGTGAAGACTTATGCAAGCCTGACTGCACGTGGTAGGACCTGCTAAAGTGGCCAATGAGGGTTTTCACGCGCGAGTGGGCGAGGAGCTCTGACGTCCGGAGGGGCAAACACATGCGACAGCCTCCATGCGAGCGAGCCTAGAACAATGCGTGTGTGCAAACAGTAACGAATATCAATCACAACGTGTGGCCCCTAAATCTCGGACGTCTGCGCGCTTGCGATGGGCCATCGCGGCAGCACAAACAGCAAAACATGAAGGAGAAAGATAATTCATGTAGATATCTCTGAGGCTAGCGGCCCTTGCCGCGAATCGGATCGAAATCGACAGGTTGGCTCGTGCCCCGGGCACAAGAGGGATGCCACTCAAAGTCACGATGAAAGTAATGCTTCACAAGCATACCAAATACCAGCAATCCAGACAGCAACATATCGGAACCCTTTCTGACACGGAACCCCAACATTCTTTTCAATTCTGTGTCAGCAATGGACCGCTATTCTCTGATCAGTGT